>WSTK01000015.1:0-182605 GCA_019616945.1 Ceratobasidium sp. 414 | reverse complement strand
CTAAAGTCCTGTCGGGACTACCCAGGAAGCCATCAGGCCCTGGACACTTAATTAAAGTCCCTAGACTTCCCACAGTGTAATGTGTTACCAGGGATAGTAGGTTGCCCCCCTGCCTGTATCCCCACCTCTAACTTCGTCGTATTCAATAGCATCGGAACCTTTATGCACTTTGACGGTTGCTGCCCGGTCGACCATAATGTTGCGCCTGCACCTAGCTCTCACGATGCGCGTGCAGTTTTTATAACCTAGTTTTCCGCAGCTAACACGATTCTATAGTTTGTTGAAGGATCAACGACCTACATTGGCCCACGATTCGGTAAATAACTCCCGGCTTTCTCAAGTATACCCCACTCATCCTCTTCTACAGATTGCAGACAGATAAATTGCGCCCATAGCAGCCAGCATTCAACCAGCCGGCATAATTGTGCCCAGAGTTGCATTCAAGAGGTTAGCACAATAACTCGGCGTAGAATCTAGCTAATCTAGGTTTTTGGTAGATGCCCGTGTTTACTTCAGGATGGGAACGGGAGAGCACCGAGTCAATATGTCTCAAATGCGAGGATAATTTGTAATAGTTCTCTTGCTTGTAGTACTTTTCCCGCCATATGTTATACTTTATAGTATCGCTTTATTTAGTTAGTATAAATTCCTGTTCAATCGTGTTTGGGTGTATGCGCGGACTAGATTTGCTTGCCCTCTTGGGAGTGCTGAGATCACGTCGGGGAATATTTACTTGCATGGAGACAACATCACCCAACTGCTAATTTGGGCTTCCAGACGCCTCTGGGGCTAACCTGAACTAAATTTTGTTCGGCACTGCCTTAGCAGATGAAACGTTGTGCGCACTCCAATGGTCAAGTACAGCGTGGAAGCAACTCCCCGCGCATAGCCCATCACTGTCATCGCAGTGGGCAAGACATTTACACCTAGTGATGGGCGATATACTAACCTGTTCTGAAGTTCGCCCGCCTGCACTTGCGATAACCCGCTATGACATTTTCAGAGTGCATGGCTGTTTGGTCGTGTTGAACGAGTCCTGGGACGCTTTGACATTCAACGAAGCTCTTGGTATAAGATACGAGCTACGCCAGACCGTGTTCAACTAACTCCCAGCCTGCCCCTCTTCTCCCTTGGTTTCGTCTGTTTCTGCCCTGCTCATTTTCGTATCATAACATTGAGCTGCATATGATGTGCAAATGGATCTTGTGCGTTTAAAAGTCCTTTTCCACTTCGGGCACCAGCTTCTGACTGCGTCAGATCGGTAGCGGTTTTTTCCATTATGAATGTTGTAATGTCGACCATTACCTAAAACCTTTCCCAGATGACCATGATGTGTGTATATTATTCAGGTTTTGTGACACTCAGTTTCTGATCCCAGGCATACCGAATGTGGTATCTGCGTTCAGTGGCCGTTGGATACCAAAATAGGATTGTTCGGTAACTAACAGCTGTTGCCATTGTGGGCTCCGTCACACGCTCATGTCCCCGGCCTAGACTGCGAGGGGGAACAATGCATCTTCAGCAGCAAACATTCACAGGACTGTCACAGCTGTGCCCAAACTTGTGCTCGAGAGGTTTGTTTCAGATACCAATAGGGCGAGTGCTTGGTTAATTCTGAGTGCGTTACTAGGTAGACGCAGTTGTGTTGTGGCAATGTACGGACTATATCCAAGGTGTCTGCCCGCAATGCACACATCGTGCGACACTGCAGGCTTGAGCTAATTTCATCCCCATCGCTAAATTTGAACTGAGTATATGCGGCAACCGAGCCAGCACAGCCCGGAATCCTTGCTGTGCAGCGGACCGCCCCTGGAATTTGCCACGTCAGAGACACGTATAAGCCCGGGCGAAGGCCACGTCTCCCTAAGTTCCCCCCCTCTCCGACTGTCCTCATAACTTCCTCTTCTTGGCTCTTGTTCACCAAAACTTCTGTCCCCACCACCGTACTTTGCGCTCACCATAATGTCCATCGACAAGTCTTTCGCCTGCGAGTCCCCCGCATCTTCGTCTTCCACTTCCAATCCCCGCAAGCGGGCCCGCCCGTCCGATATGACCCCTGACGAGCGGAAGGAGGCCCGAGCTCAACGCAACCGTATCGCTGCCCAGTGTTCTCGAGACCGCAGGAAACTACAGTTTTCGGAGCTCGAGTCGCGGGTAGCTGAGCTCGAGGAAGAAAACCAAAAGTTGCGCGCAGGCATCGTCCCTGAGTCACCGAAAGTACAACAGAAGCCCGATCACGAACAAGAGAAACGAGAGAAAGAGAATGAGGAGCTGAGGGAACGGGTGCGTCAATTAGAGAAGGCTTGGGAAAATGGTTAGTATATTTATTGTGGTGACGTGGCGTGTACTGATAATATTCTTCAGTCTCGTTGCTCCTTTCTAGCATCGGGGCAAATGCAAACGGGTTGAACCCGCTCGCATCCCTCGCCGTCTCGCCCGACACCCTTTCCCCCAGCGCAAGCACAGTCACCCCTATCCCGTCAGTTCCTACAGACATGGATTCTACGAACGAGTCGGCTCGCCACCTAGCACGGGTGGCGTGCGGAGTGAACTCTTCATTGAGCGTTGCTCCGTCCCTGCAGCGGGCCCTCTCGACCTCGCCTTCCATGCTCCCACCGAGCTTGACATCCCCATCCCGACCGACAACACAACTACTACAAATGAAAACGTCTATGTCGACGAGTGGCTCAACGCTGTTCTCCAGCCTTCGGCGTTCGAACAGGAAGCCTCTGGCTCGCCTTGGAACACTTCGTCCGCCGGGTCGGTCGCGGATTCGGACCCGATTATGTCGCCGTTGATCATAGATGACTTGAGTTCCTCACTGGAGAGTGGTGAGGCAGAGATGGAGAGGTTATTGAAGATGTTGCCAGAGGGTGCGGTAGATCTGCGCTTTGACTCGCTCGCGGGTCTGGAACAGTCTACATTATCGCCTCTGGCGGAGTGGACGTGGTTAGGAGAGAACACAGAGACTGTCGGAGCGTTTTGAGTGATTAGATTGTTGTGGTTTGTTTTTTTTGTCTTTTTTGGTTTTGTTTCCCAGTTTCGTTGATGGACGTTTTCTTGCCCGTCTTTTTTTTAATTGGTTTGTTGGCTAGGATCTTTCTTGTAGTCGGTTCTGTCATTCTTTGTTGTTACGACAGTGGTTCAAGGGGGCCCCTGATGCTGCTCCTGGCCCCGCGTTGTTCATGTCTTCCCTTCGGGTTGAGGGCTTGACCGCGGCTAGTTGGTGAGCGCTCGAGGTCCTGGAGAGCAACTGTTCGTCGCGTCATTGTTTGTCTGTACTTTCTACACAATCGATACTTGTCTTCTCGCCTCATTAGGTGGTTTTGGATGGACATGTCAGTATTCAATCCCTGTGAGACCAAGACAGCACTTCGCCATGTGCAACCTGCTGTGGGCGCTTCCTTCCTGCTAACATTGTCCTTGAGGATGGGCAGTTGCGGCGCGCGGGTCGGCACATTCAATCTCCCACCGTGGTTTCTGCAGGCGAGCCGTGGACATCCTGCGTTTGTGCTTGTATTGAAATCACCAACCCTAAAAATCCACTTTTCAACCAAATTTACGCTAGTCCTTTCAAAGCTGCCTCCAACCCCGGCACATCTTCAACATTCTCCTTCTGAGCTCCGCGCAGTAAACTTTCCGTTGCGAGTAGCGGAGAGACTGAAAGCCCTGTCCAGCCTTGCCACAGTTTTTCAATATTAGACACGATGCCGGAAGCAACCGCGGTATCCTCGGGCTGAAGCACAAGCAGCCAAATGGCGTCGTACCCGCCAGCTGCGATGGGCGTCGAATATCAAATTAGCAAAAAAAGATTGTTCAATAATTGAGAGACCCACCCCCAGGCACGCCACCCCCGACCACCCCGGGGAGCGCATAACACGCATCAAGAAGTTGCGTTTGCTCGGGTGGTTCGATGGGTACACCCGACGATTTGCCGACTGCGCGCATGCCATCGCGGATGCTCTGTCTGTGGGGTTTACGTTTGTGATATCTGAGATAGTACGCTAACTTGCCTTGGTAAGGCGCCTTGTGGTTCCAAAAAGTTGGGCGGTAGTGACCTCAAGGGCATCGATCGGACTGTGCCGTTCCCACTGTGTGCATATAACCCATCAGTCTGCTGTTTTCAGTGGGGAAAATATTTGGGCGTACGTCGTCGCCTACTTCACGCGCGAGCTTGTCCACTGTATCTGCGTACTCCTTCGGGGCTGCTTGGTACCTTTCGCGCAGCCTGAGGATAATTTCTCCCAAGCCGCTATTGCACCGGTGCAGGCCCTCCCACAGCTGATTGGCTACACGCAGTCGTTCGCGTCGGCCAGGCACGGGCGTTAAAACAATAACGTACCTATGTCAGGCTCTGCTTTCCTCCATTTCAGTACGTTCCCGACCATTGAAGGAGTATCACTCCCTGAATCCACATCGGCGAGCATGATGCGGGTGAGAGAGGGCAGACCGAATGTGTCGAATGTGTGGTTCCAGGCTTTGTTCGAAGAAGAAAGAGTTGAGAGGAGTTCTGCACCTGTTGGCTAGGCAAATGGTAATTATAAGATTCCTTGTGCTAATAGGGAGTGCGAAACACTTACTTTGCCTTGCATGATTTCTGCAATGACATTCGGATCGAAGCGCTTGTATTGGTGGCTGCCAAATGCCGCCGCACAAACGTCAAAACCGCTCCCAACTTTTCCCTGTGCCAAACAGTGTACATATTGTGAGACATTGTGAGCTAGTTCTCGGCCGAAGGGCTCTTCACATTCTTGCGAAAGCGAATTGGGAGGGATGGCTTCGAAGTGGAGGAGTAGGGCCGAGACGAGCGATGTGATGAGGGAGGCCGAGGAACCGAGGCCCGTTTTATGAACTTTCGAGAGGGGGACGCCTTGGGGGAGGAAAGGTGGGATTGAAGCGAGGGAAGAAAGAGTTGGAGGCAGATTTCGGGCTACAAGCTATCAAGGAAAGGGTGTAAAGACGACTTGGAGCTGCGGGACGAGCTTACGCTGGCACGTTGTGAGTAAAAGTCATTGGCGCCGAGCACGTAGATATCTAGTCCTGACCCAAGCCTAGAAAGAAAGGCGACTGCTCCTCGGATTTCCAGCGCGACAGCGAGCGTGCCTTCAAGTGCAACCTGGACAAAACGGTTTTTCGAGCCCGTCTCGTCGTCTACTCTATATGGTTGGTATTACCAAGAGTCGAACCCGCAGGAGCTGAGAAAAGGCATCGGACAAAAGGTTAAACTGTCACTTACGGTTGAACCTCAAGGGCCGATTCATTGACGGCGATATCGTAGGCCCATACGGCGGCCTCAAACTGAGGCGAGTACACGGTGATCATCTTCGCAGAGGTGCTCTCCCGCTCTTCCGCGGGTTTGATGAAAGTGTAAAAGCGCGACGAGGTCGAGACAACCAGTCCAGAATATTCACGGTCAAGAACAAGATATCCGCCTGCAATGAGCACCTTGCCTGGCGCAGACACGAGGGTCGCCGAGTCGCTTTCCATCGAGCAGGCAGAGGGTGGTGGGTGACAATGGGGCCCATTGCTTTTATCATTCCTCAAAGGGCGACTTGACTGTGGCGGTGCGGACTGCGACCACCAATTTCCAAACTCTACCACGTCGAGCGACAGCGATACAAGTCTACAATCCGGCTCTCAGGCGAAATGCGATGATGCTCGGACGCTCAAAAACAAAATCGAATAGTCGGCAGGGCCCGGAGGACCAGTCTCACGAGCCGTTGCTGGGAGACGACGAGCGCGAGGCGGAGGTGGTGTTTGCTCTGGACGATGACGACGAAGAGAGCAGCATTAGACAAGAAGGGAGCTCCGGGGGGAGAGCCCCTGAAGCGAGGGCCATTGCTCCGTCATTGAGATCGACTGTGCAAAGTCGGGAGGCAGGTAAGTGCCACACTGCACTTTTCGTTCTCGTAAATACATCCCGTAACCGCTTTTTCGCAGAGTTTGAACTCGACTCGGATGTGCTGGACAACGATGACGTACCGCACACGTCCCATAACTTGGACCAGCGTATGCCCCTGTTAGTCGGACTGGCAGACGCCTCTGCTGTGCGACGAAACCCCGACCTACCGCTCCACACACTCTCAAATGGAGCCACCGGTGGGGGAATGATCAACGGACGCGTGGTATACGACGACGACGATCCTGACTCTCGGGTAGATCTTGCAGAGCTTGCCGCGCGTCAACACGCTGGTGGAAACTTGTTGGACTCCATGTTCAACATGGCTAATTCTATTCTGGGAGCTGGTGAGTTTGGTTGTGTTGGCTAGGGCTTGTATCGAGGGCTGGATGGGCAGAGTCTCCTGCTTGTTGGACTTCTGTGGGGTTATTAATGAACTTTTGATTTTTTATAGGTATAATTGGTATGTCCCCACGCTTGTCGAGTTCTAGGGTTAGCCTCACCTCGCCAAGGCCTCCCCTATGCGGTTAGCCAGGCAGGGTTCTTCACTGGGATGGTACTCCTAGTGGTACTTGCCGGTGTGACGGACTGGACAATCCGACTTATCGTACGCAACGCAAAACTAAGCGGGAGAACATCATACATCGATATCATGGGGCATTGTTTTGGTACGTTCCGGAAATCAGGTGCCCCGTTTGCAAGGCGGCGGAGCTTGACTCTTCGCGTCTAGGCTCCAGTGGGCGTGCGGCAGTGTCGTTCTTTCAATTTGCTTTCGCCTTTGGAGGTAAGTGTAGGCGTGTGGCAATGGATCGTCTTGGCGTAGCTTACCTACTTGCGGTTATTGTGGTGAGACAGGAATGTGCGCTTTTGGTGAGTGTGGTTTTGGGTACGATGCATACAGCCCTAACTCGGTACACGTGTAGGGATAATTATCGGTGGGTCAGGTACCGTGCACATTGAGATCTACTAAGACTGTGATCGGCAGGTGACACCATACCCCACGTTATTCGGCAGCTGTTCCCATCGCTGAGCACGACGCCCGTGCTGTCCATATTAACGCACCGCAAGTTCATTGTCATTCTGTGCACGACATGCATCTCCTACCCCCTGTCGCTCTATCGCTCTATCGCTTCTCTCGCGCGGGCGAGCACATTCGCCCTCATCGGGATGCTGATTATCGTGACAACCGTGCTGTTCGAGGAATCACGGGTCGCCCCCGAACTCAAGGGCTCTCAGGCCTCGTCTGTCAAGTTCTCATTGATACAACCCCAAATCTTTCAGGCTATTGGCGTGATAAGTTTTGCGTTTGTATGTCACCACAACAGCCTATTGATCTACGGCAGTCTGCGCACGCCCACGATGGACCGGTTTGACCGCGTGACGCATGTCGCGGCGGGCGTCTCGCTCGTCGCTTGTTTAACACTGGCGATCCCTGCCTTTTTGGTGTTTACGAACAAGACACAAGGGAACGTGTTGAACAACTTTCCGCAGGTGAGTCTTGATTTGGATAGGCGGCAAGCCCATATCCTCGCACGCGTGGACGGGTATCCGATAGGCACGAGGTGTGCTAACGTACTGGGTGCAAGGGCGACACGGTGATCAACATTGCACGGTTTTGTTTTGGCGCAAACATGGTGACGACGACGCCAATGGAGCTCATGGTTTGTCGGGAGGTGATTGAAGAATACTTTTTTGCGCACGAAGCGTTCGACCAAACGCGACATGTGTTGTTCACGACGTCGATCCTATTTGCGTCGATGGTTGGTGAGTATATGCTCGTAAAAACTCGGCAGCGGAGCTAACATGCCGGTACAGTGGCGCTAGTTACGTGCGATCTGGGTACGTAAACAACGCGTGCTTCGGTGCAGTTCCGGAACGATCGACTGACAACGGGACTGCCAGGTGTTATGCTCGAGATAACCGGGGGCGCGTCGGCGACAGCGCTGGCATTTGTATTCCCGGCGCTATGCTACATCAAGCTGCTGCCGGCGCACGAGCCGTGGCATTCTCGTGTAAAGCTGCCGGCGGTGCTCTGTGCGGGATTTGGGCTGGTGGTGCTGGTGCTGAGTGTTGGGCTAGCACTGGGCAAGACGTGGGGGCCAGAGGGATCTACGAGGGTGTGCCTCTGAGTCGGTATTAATGTAGACTGCATAGTCATTGCAATGGGATTTGTCGAGTTCGAGATACTGGCAGCTGGCCCGAGCCACCCGGGTCGGGGGTGTCAGGTGTTGGGTTGGTGACAGAATTGGATTTTATTCTGGACTGCCTTGTGACATAAACCCTAGCACGTGACAGGCACTAGCAGAGCCCACCTTTGATGACAGCCCCCTCAGCGTCGTCCTCGACGAGCCAGACCCCCCCATCGCCGCCAAGGTCCCTCAAGGGCGCTGGAGTTTCCGTGCCTCGTATCCACCTCGGTTCGTTCTCGCCGTACGCCTCGCCCCAGATGTCGCGCCGGACCTCTCCTCCCCGTGCCGACAGCCAGCTGCGTGTTGTTCCCGAGATGTACTTTTTACCCGAGGACCTCGCAGACGACTTTGCGCCCAGGGACTCTCGTTACCCCGTGCCCGCCGCGCGGCCGCCTCCCGTCCAGCCAGTGATCGCTGCTATCGAAGAGGTCTGCGTCGAGTGCATGATGCGCGACCGCGATATGGCCGACGTCGACGTCACCAGCCCAGGCATCTGGGCCCGCGAGAGCGACGTCTGGTACGAGGAACTTGTCCGCCGCGAGGAGGATGAGGCGCGCTCCGGCGTTCCCCCCGACCCCATCCGGCGGCGCACCCCCGCGCACGGCATGATGCTCACCACCGCCAATCTGCGCATCTGGACCCAGATGGTGCGTTTTCATTTGTTTTTACGTCGTGTTGATCACGCTGATGGCTCGTGGCAGCACCCGAAAGAACCCCAGGCGCGTTGGATTACCCTCACCGATTTTGTACGCAAACAGGCTGCGCTACTCGAGGCGGAACAGCATGCCCGCGCCCAAGCCGCTCGCGAGTCTCGGTTGCTCGACAACCGCTTACGCGATACGTACCATGCGTTACGTCGCTCAGCGTATGATCTCAACGACGGACCCGTCCGCATCCGTGCGCCCACTAACCCCGAGGAGCTCGGCTTTTTGGCTAGCCCCGATCAGTCTCGGGACGTTACTCTGCTCGCGAGTGGTATGATCCAGGAGCGTGTTGACCTGCGCAAGGAGGAGCGTGAGCGCAGGCGCAGTGCGAAACGTCATGGGCGCAAGAATTCGCGCCAGAGCAAGAGCTCGGGCGGCAACATAGACACCACTTCTATTTATTCCTCGCCAAGCCCGCCTCCCGATTTAGGAAGCCGTATGGGAGCCATGGGAAGATCCCAGCCCGCGCTTACTACCCCCGCCAGCCCCGTGTCCCGTCGTCTTTCAACACCCCTTACTCCCCCGCTTGCCCCGGCTGGTGCCCGACCTTCCATTCACACTCGTTCTTCCCAGAGTTCTTTCGAGAGTCGCGCTGGCAAAAAGGGCTTTCTCAGCTTCAAACACTGGAGCGGGTTCGGAAGCGAGGCTAGTTTTGGTCCCCCAGGTACCAATGGTCCCTACAGGGGCAGCGTCTACGACAGCGTTGCCGACATGCAGTATGTGTTTTGCTTGGTGTTTCCTCGCTGCGATATTGAATATTGCTCATGGTTGCAGCCTTGTCCTCGATCAAGAGAAACAGGCACACCGCATGCCTTACGACCAAATGTCTCTCGCCCCCTCGGTTGCCACGGGCGCGGATGGCACGATTCACGCTGACCAGCGCAGCATCCACGAGAAGAAAAAGAAGGCGAAAGGCCTCACCAAGATTTGGAAGATTGTCACTGGCACAGCCACGAAAGAAAAGCATGCTGCCATGCAGGAGAAACACCAAGTCGACGATGAGCCACTTGCTCCTCCACCGCCATTATCATATCTCGTCGGGCGGCAGGGCGGTGAACGTGCAGGTGGGGGTCCTGTGAGAGATTTGGATCGACGGGCGTCAACACCTACAAGTTCTGGTCGATCTGCAGCACCAATGAGCCCCGCTACAGCGCCTTCGAGTATATTACCGAGCCCGACATCCCAGAGATTCCCATGGCGCGACAGCGGTAGTGACGAGGAGAGGCGAGAGAAGAATGGCATCAAAGATAATGCGTCTTACTTGGAGGTGCCGTCGTCCATGTCTGGCATGACGCTGTCGCCCAAGTCCCAAACACTCAGCGTCAACAGTTTCCAGGGCCGACGCTCGGTGAGCGCCGGTATGGGCACTTTTGGTGGGCGTCCTGGGTCAATCGTCAATACCAACAAATCGCTTCCGCCGTTGCCATCCGAGGCTTTTGCGCGGGGCAACCGACCACAGATGGACGCACGACCACAGACTCTGGCGGCTTACGGACTACGACGCTCCGACATGTCCAATGGGTACAACGGGATGGAGGCCCTCGTCGCACCCCAGCCTGCATTCCGGAACGAAGGGCGACGGCAGTCGTTTGGGGGACTCACTGCTCGACCTGACCTGTACGCCCCAGACGGCAGCCCCCTTCTTCCCCCGCCCAGGATCGGAGCTCGATACGATGAGTTTGGGGGGTCCCGCCGGTCGCTAGGGAGCCTCGATCGAGCGGGGTTGGGGCCTGGCAAAGCGGACTCGCTGAAGCGAGGAAGCGTGGGCCGGAGGTTGGCGTCGTTTTTAACCGGCGGACACAAGAAGAAGACCGAATGGGACGCCCACATGAGTAACGGTGAACAGTATTATTACGGCGACATGCCGCACCCGACGCACCGTAACGGGTACTCGCTCCGCGACCAGGAGGCCTCGAGCATGAGCGAGTTGGGCGGGTCGGATCCAGATCCCGCATTACAAACGCCCACAGCCGGATATGCACGGAGCACAGTGATCGGTGTCACAGGATCGGGAAAGCGGCTGGACGTGGTGCCTGTGGACGATTTTGTTGCGATCCGGTACCCGAGCGCAGAATGCCAGAGTTTGGACTTGTTACGGCGGTGAGGAGCGCTATGAGTGTTGGTGCCTCCCCTATGTTGATGTGCATTTCGCCCCGTATGACGTCGGATTTTAATTTCTTATTATCACAAGGTCCCTGTTTCTTTCCTTGCTTTTCACATGTTGAAACCCAACCAGCGTACATTTTTACCCCACACTGATTGACTTTTTGAGTACCCGATTCTGACATTCCTTTTGACTTTTTTCTCTCACTTTTTTCTATTCTCTCTGGCTATGTGGTTGTGCCTTTTGGTTCCAGTATTGGTCCTGCAATCTCGACGCAATCGACTCATGTTCATGTCTCAAACGCATGTAATTCCCGCCGCTCCGCTCGCTCATCGCATTCCCCGTGATCGGTTTTGCTCGTGTGGGCCAGTACAACTCGTCCGGCGCGCACGCATCCAGGTCACACTGGGCCATTTACCGATTATCTTACACCATGTACTATAGAAGGCAGCCTTGGACTAAAATGGATTTTCCCCTATTCTATGCCTGGCGTGCATTTGTACTCGGAACCGGACTGTGAAATGGGGCTGGCACTTTTTCAGGTGACACATGAATTGATGTCACGTGGCTCCCAGCATCTTTGACCGAGCCCTCCTAAGTAGGTCGCGCTATAAAGATCTGGGGAAATGGGGGCCCCACCCGACTCCCTCGATCCCCATCCCTTGTTGTCGTCCACCTGCTGCCTGGTTGTCGACTTTTTTTCTCCCGACGATGATCGTGCTACCACGCTCGGCGACCAAGGCCCTCAAGCTCTGGTCCTGGAAGGATACCCATGGTGTGGTCGACACCCGCGAGCATGGCCTTGACAAGGGCACACCCCAGTCGAGCTTCGATGTACATCCGGGCACGCCTGAGCTGAAAGATGCCAAATCTGAACCCATCGAGGCAAGTCCCGCGCCTCCCTTGATCATACGTGCTGACCTTTTGCCCTGGCCATATACAGGACGAGCTCGTCGCCCCTATTGTCCGTTCGCCCACCAAGCTCGCCAAGAGAAGAGATCCGCCCGGCAACGAGCCCAGGAAAGACGCCGTCCCCACGCCTTTGCCTCCTGTTCCTGTCGCCGACCCTGCGACCACGGCACCTGATGTCCCCACTCGTCCAGCCACACCCTCGACCACCCACGTTCCACTATCTGCCGACTCGGAGACAACTGAACACGTCATTGTCCCGTCAGACCCCGCCCCGGAGCGTACTGTGCTTGAGAAGAAGGACTCGTTGTCGAAGCGCGCGGCGGCAAAGCCTACATCGCCCTCCAGGGCGCCTCTGGACTTGCCTGCCAAGGATGCCGGCGAACCCGTGACTACTGCTGGGGTCCACGATGTGATGTCCGATGAACACGAATCCACCGGTGGGGAGGACAAGGCCAGGGTGGAAACGCCTTCCACCCCTGATTCCACTTCCCCCGAGCGCGCCGAATCTGCCACATCCCAAGAGCCTGAGACGCCCGTACAGGTTCACCCATTCCCCATACGTGGGGGGACGCCGCCAAATGGCACGCGCTTTTTCGAGGGTGCCGATGGAGAGCTCGAGCCGACCGAGTCGCGCACGACTGGGACAGGCCCAACCGTGAGCGGGCGTGGCATACCGCGCCCACACCCACAACGGAGGATTTCGTTGCGTTCGTTTGGGTTCTTCTACGGAAAAGATAGTCGGTCTGCGTCTGCGCTTCCAGCGTACATCCCTCCAGCCGAGCGAGTGGTGTATGAGGACGTCGAGCCTGAGGTGGAGGCAGAGGTGGAGGCGGGGAGCTCCAGCCAGTTTACGCGGCCACGTACACGTGAGCGAACCAATAGCCTTATTCCAATCGGGTTGCTGGGTTTGCGCAAGCCGGCTGTGCCAAAGGTTACCAGGACCGACAAACGAGCCCTCGAGTCAGCGTGGAGCTTGCGGACTCTGATTATCGGGCCAGCTGCGCTGGATCACAAGGACGTGAGGGACAAGGGGAAACGACCCAGCGACTCCAAGGCGTCGGCCGTTTTAGCTCTGAAGAAGGTCAACCAACAACTACTGGTGCCTGCAGAAGCGAACCGGGTGATCACCGCGCTGAGGGAGCTCCCGCCCCCGGATCTACCACCTGCGACTGCGGAGAGGGTTGAAACGGTCCGTAAGAAGAAAGGTTGGGTCTTCGGGCGGGGAGGGACCAGGGGAGAAGAGAAGCAGAAGGTAGTGAAAGAGAGCGGAGGGACGGTTGCGATGCCTATTCACGGCTGTTGTTTGGATTTGACGGACGAGGAGGCTGAGGAAAAGCATTTTTCCAAGCTTACCGGGTCTGGACCTGCCATGCGGGAGTCGGGGGCATTGACAGGCGCGAACGCGAACATTGGCTCGGCGGACCTCTCGTCATTGATACCTGTGCTGAAGGATATGCGACTGGTCAACTTGCAAACATCCCCGGACATGTCGTCCCTGAATGCGGCCTCGCTGAGCGCAGATTTGAGCGCTCCCGACTTCGGATTCGGCCAATCCGCAGACAAGAATGGCCCGTTTGCGGGGAGCGTACCCAGCGCTGGGACTCTGGCGGACGGTATGGAGAAGGTCGGACAGACGCTCATGAGCCTTGGGTTCGCAACGACCACAGCCGTGTTACCATCGCACGTGGGGATCTATCCACCCAAGGATCGGATGAGCGTCCTGACTTGTAAGTGAATGCGCACTTCTCGCGTGGCGTGAAGAGTTTTTAACCTTCCCACAGATTGGTGGGGCTATGAAGTCGTCTTCCCTCCGCCTACGATGCGATATTTGGGCAACGCAAAGTCAATTTCAGGCGCTTTGCTAAACTTCCTTACGGCCTTTTCACTTTTCTCAAATGGAGTACGCGAGATGTTGCCGTTCATCCGCTACATCTCACAGTTTATTGATTTCGAATGGAGTGCGATCAAGGCGCAGGACAAGGGGCGTGGGGTGGTGTGTGCGGCAACATGGTGAGTGCCACATTAGGCATACATTTTAGACTACGCTGACGGGGTCTTGATCACTTCCCACTCCTGTTTGGATGAAATGCGCTCAACCCTTGCGGTTTAATTTGACCCGCACTGTTTCTGCAGGGTAATGCCTGCTGCACTAGTACCCCGCCCTTGGGACTTTGTCGATCCCCCTATGATGAGCAGCAAACCTGGGCGGAGCGTGGCCCCGGGGCCTGCGATGCGGGAAGCGCCTGCGCCTGCGATGATGTTAGCGGCACCGGCATCTGACCCGGACGCGGAAGCGGGTGAAGCGGTAGAAGAGGTGGCTTTTAGTACGGGGGTGCGGGACGGTGAAGCGGTTGGGGAAGGTCAGATCGGAAAAGTTGAATCGTCAAACGATCAAGAAGAGGAACTTGGGGCTGGGACGGGAGGCGCCGCCACTGAAATTACGGCGACAGCTTCGTGCTACGATCACTCGGACCCGGGCAATATGAATAGTTGAAATATGTTAATTGGTTTTGTGCTTTTTTTTTTTCTTGCCGATCCAGGCTGTCTATTGTTGTACAGTTTATGACCCTTTCTATTGTTGTTTATCAGGTAATGAAGTTGGACTTGTACGTATGCCATACGGGATCTCTTTCCGGTGTTCGCCACACGAGCACCGATGTATTGTCAGACATTTGATCGCAATAGGAGGTCCTCATGATCACTTGCGGGAGAGCACGCGGAATCAAGGCCAGGAAGATTTCCAGCACAGCCCTTCCAAGACCTTTCGTTTTTGATTTGTTGTATTCATGAAAACCTTTGAAAATGACATGATTTTTAAGGCCAAATAACATACTAGCGCATGCGTTTAGGAAATGTCAGAATGTGAATGGTGGCTAGACATGGGCCTCCGGGTAGAGCGACCTTGGAGTAAAAGTGAATAACGAGGAAGATGCAAGGATAGGCAGCCACGTGACCGCTATATCGGAAAGGCGGAATCAAACTGCACTTTCTGCTCCTCGCTGTCCAGATTCTTGTATTCGCGCATATCTCTATCATGTCTATGAAAGCTGTGAGTGTGAGCGACATGCTAAACCACGGAACAATGTCCCTTACGCTCCCGATTAACTTTCTTCACCCTAGACTGTCAAGTGTACGCGCTCCGTTCCTCGACTGGCCTATGAACTCACGGGTCCTTGTTTGCGCATGCAGCTGTACTCTCTGGCGATACCCTTGTGCTTAGAGGCCCCCCTGGCCCTCAAGGCCAACTCCCAAAAGAGCGGTGAGTGCACCGCGTCGCCCAAGTGGGCACGTGCTTCGTGTCAACTGGAATATCCTGGAATTACTCATTTGAGACCACAGTATTCTCCATTTGGCCGAGATTATGTCCCCGCGCATGGGAACCTCTTCCAAAGAGGACGAGGTCCGTACCTGGCTATTATTGCACACACGGCATATTTAACCCCGCTTGTATCCGTATATATAGCCCTGGGCATACGAATGCCGCGAATTCCTGCGCCAGTTTGCTGTCGGAAAGCCCATCAGCTTTACTTCGACCTTTTCGCTCCCTCCCAAAGACGATATCCCGTCTGATTTCGGCCATGCTGAGATCAACGGTCAAAATGTCGCCACCGAGGTTCTGCGTGCCGGGTTTGCACGTTGCAAGGACATCAAGCGCGACCCGACCGAGGAAGACACGCGCCGCAAGGAGCTTGAAAATGAGGCGCATAATGGCATGGTGGGGATGTGGAATCCCCAAGGGCCAAAGGTGAGTTCCCTGTGTTCATGGGAGCGCGCCGTGAGCGTAGAATACAACTAACCTCCGTGTAGGACCATAACGTGCAATACACTATGCCAGTTGACTCGGCCGCCTTTATCAAGTGAGTCTGTGTGTTTGACATAGTGCCATACAGTGCCTGAGATCGGACACCTTGCCTTCTAGTGAATGGAAAGGCAAAACTATCGATGGTGGGTTGCTCACGCGCCATTCAGGGCTTGAGCGCCCTTTGACCCAGAACTCCAGGTATCGTGGAGCAAGTCCGAGATGGCAGCACGATCCGCATTCGTTTATTGATGCCAGAGGATCAGCACCAGTTTGCAAATATCTCGCTCGCCGGTGTGCGTTGCCCTCGTGCTGGCGGCCGAGACGGGGAAGCAGCCGAGGAATGGGGTGAAGAGGTCTGTAGATCACTCAGCAGCTTGTGGTGCTAACGTTAAGCAATTAATTTGCCGTGTAGGCCAAGTTTTTTGTCGAATCGGTTCGTATGACCAGCTCCTACGTGATTTGCATGACCTACTCACATGGCTTCTTAGCGTCTCTTGCAACGCGTGGTCCGAGTTCAGATTCTATCGCTTCCTGCCCCTACATCCACGCCCTTTGCTTCCACAGCTCCCAATGCCCCACCCCCTAGCGCCAGCATATTCATAGGTACGATCAATGCCCAAATCTAGATGCTAACCCCCATTGACGCAAGTCACCCAGGTAATGTGTTGCATCCCAACGGCAACATTGCTGAGTTCTTGGTTGCCGCTGGCTTGGCGCGGGTTGTCGACTGGCACGCCGGCATGCTAGCGGCTGGCGGAGCCATGGAACGTTTGAGGGCGGCCGAAAAGTACGGCAGGTTTTTTGTTCACGCGATGTGCTTCGGCGAATTAACGCGCCTATCAAGGACTGCCAAAGAAAAACGGCTAAATCTGTACTCGAAAGTTGCTGTTCCGGCCAAGGCGACCGGAGGTGTTGCCCCCGTAGCTCAGCGCGGGGCCTTCGACGCGACGGTAGTACGGTAGGTTTCGAATTATTGTCATGGCAATTGCGACCTGCTCACTGTATGCACTTCTCACATTTGATTAGAGTCTGGAGCGGCGACCAAGTGTCTATCGTGGAAAAAGGTGGCAAGGATCGGCGCGTACAACTGAGCTCCGTTCGAGCGCCAAAGTGAGTGGGTTAACTGCGCATTGATGCGCTTGGTTTCCGATTAATTGGTTTCTTAGGGCATCGGAACCAAAGCAAGCGTACTATGCGAACGAAGCACGCGAGGTATACGGCATTTCTATTTGACTGTTCCCGCGCCCTGATTACCCTTTTGGTCTCTCGCCTTGGCTATCTAATCTTTGCTGCAGTTCTTGCGGAAAAAACTAATCGGGAAGCACGTCAAAGTAAACGTTGATTTCGTTCGGCCAAAGGAGGGCGAGTTTGAGGAACGCGACGCGGTAAGTCCAGGTACATGCGTGTGTCACACGTGCAACACCTGACTACTCCCGTCCTTTGTTCAGGTCACGATTCGTTACGGGAACGCACAGACGTACGTTGGCCGGTTCAAGCATACACGGTTAAGTGGTTGCTGAACCGACAATAATCTCAGGAACATTGCCGAGCAGCTCATTGAAAAAGGCTTAGCCACTGCTCTACGACACAAGCGTGACGATGAATCCCGTTCCAGCGAGTATGACAAACTGATGGTTGCGGAACAAAAGTAAGGCGGGACTCGTTTTGTCCGCGACCCGAACAAAATCAGTATGCTGAATTGTTGGTCGCTGCCCGCAGTGCCCTCAACGAATCGCGTGGCATCCACTCCAGCAAGGAGATCCCTCTGCCACGGATAATCAATGCCTCAGAGGTTGGTCAACAGGGCATTATGCGCCGAGGTCCGAGCTAACGTACTGTTCGGCCAGTCCAGCACCAAGGCAGCGAGCTGGTTATCTTCCTTCAAGCGCCAAGGGCGTGTGCCGGCCATCGTTGACTACGTTGCATCTGGCTCTCGTTTCAAAGTCCTCGTCCCAAAGGATAACCTTTCGCTCACGTTGGTCTTGAGCGGCATCCGCGCGCCACGCACCGCTCGCAACGCATCGGAAAAGACCGAACCGTATGGACAGGAGGCGCTGGACTTTGCTACTCGTCGATATATGCAGCGCGACGTGGAAGTTGAATTCGAGACGACTGACAAAACTGGCGGGTTCATCGGCGCACTTTATTTGAATAAGACAGAGAATGCTGCCGTCACGCTGGTTCGCGAAGGTAAGGGATACCTCCACTTGTTACTGAGCGTCTTTTGCTACGGGAGGGTCGAGGCGGGTGATCACTGTGGATCTCCTGACCTAGTCTCTTAGCCCCGTGGCCATCGGTAACTGACCGATCGGTGTTTTCCCTTCTGCCAATAGGTCTGGCCACTATCCATGACTATTCCGCCGAATCTTTGCCATGGAGCAAGTCGCTGTATGAAGCCGAGGCCGAGGCCAAGGCCAACAAGCACAACGTGAGCAAAGCACGGGCACCGCATCATATGCAATGTGATTGAGCTGGCAGCTATATTCTAGATCTGGCACGACTTCGACGCGAGCGCAGAAGAGCCCGTCCCGGCATCCACCGATAACGGCGCGACACCTCTCAAATCCGAGTATCTGGACATTCTCGTTTCTGATATTCGCACAACTCCGTCGTTCGGGTTCTCTGTCCAGGTTCTCAATGAAAGTGAGCGACGTCCATGCAAAACGCGTGCAGACGAGGTGCACTGCATGCGCCTCATTCGTGCTGCGCACCCATCTGTCGCGCTAACGTCCGGCCCGGCTGACTGCGCAATACTATTTTAGACACTGCCCAGCTGGAAAAACTGATGAAAGATTTTGCGGTGCATTATCGAAACGCGCCTGTGGTGCCCAGCTTTGCGCCAAAGGCTGGCGAGCTTATAGCGGTAAGTGGTTCCAGCGTCCTTTGCAAATTTGAAGAGGCGTGACACTGGTCACGCTCTCCAGGCGAAGTTTTCGGGCGATGGTGCGTGGTATCGCGCCAAAGTCAAGCGATCGTCGGCCCCGAAGAAGGAGGTTGAGCTCATGTTTATGTTAGTATATTACGGGCTATAGTTGGACATGGTCTGATCGTACCGACTCGACGCATATAGCGACTACGGGAACCAAGAGACGACCGCGTTTTCGAACACTCGCCAGCTGGATCCGCGTTTCAGATCGCTGCCTGCCCAAGCTCAGGACGCGCGACTCAGTTTCGTGAAGCTCGCAGGTCCCGAGACGGAGTACGCTGAGGACGCAATCGCGCGGTTCCGGACATTGGCCGAGGTATGTGACACTGATGCGTTCGGATATGAAGCTCTTTCCCCGCCGACTGCTAAGCTTGATTCGGCGCGCAGGACCGAAAGCTCGTGGCTAATGTTGACCACAAGGACGGGCACATTTTGCATCTGAGGCTGATTGATCCGCAAGACCCACAGAGCACGAACGATCCTCACGCGTCGATAAACACCGAGCTGGTTCGAGATGGTGAGAGGCTTCGCAGTCGCACCGGCTCCGCTAATAGGATCGACCCGGATAGGCCTGGCGATGATCGACAGGAAGGACCGGTACCTGGCGTCATACCCGGGCATGCTCAAGGCGTTGCAGGAGGCGACGCTGGGGGCGAAGCGCGACCGCCTCGGGATGTACGAGCTGGGTAAGCGCAGCCGGTGCCGTGCAAGAGAGATGCTGACGTGCTGCAGGCGACATCGGGGACGACGACGAGTAGAGTTGGATGCCCCGCAGGACCACGTGCGGCGTTCCGTGAAATTGTTGTGTTGTGTATTGTCGACCATGTCACATGTGACTCGCATTACAGCCTCAAATAACAACTGAGCCTTATCGTACCTGGCTGAAAGGGCCTAGCCACCCACATGGTTTCGGTGGTTCGCGCAAATGGAGGGCTTCGCAGACCCGAGCGCACGGCAATTTGGCCATGAGATCCCCTGCGCTTATGTGCGACAGGGCCGGCCCAACGCGCGCAAACAGTCTCTACCGGCCCCGCAATAGCCTGATCGCTGGATCCCAGCCTTGAACACGGGCCACCGCATGATAAAGAGCCCACATTCGTCGGGAAGGACCCCATTCGCCGCGCTCCTACGGTCCTTCCGCGTTACTTGACTCCCACATGGCAAACCAGGTACGTCGCGCCCAACCTTAACCGTCGCTGCGAGCCCAGCGCTCACCGCACGCCCGCTATTCAATGAATATCCAGGGATTCCTCCAAGTAAGTCTGATCTTGATTGCTCCCACACTCGCTAGACGCTCATTCTGTGCTCCAGGACAGACGTCCCTATTCTGCGGACGCCGCCCTCGCATACTCGACATCGTGGTCGCCGTTCGAGTCGGCACCACTGCTCGCATCGGGGTCCGACTCGGTCAATCTCACACTCCCGGGCACATCGTCCAGCTTTCAGTACTACCCCCCTGCATTCGAGGCGCCGTCGTTTCAGCTCCCCGACGCGACGTACTCCACACCACCACCCACCGGAGCTGTTTCATTCGAACCCACCTTTCAGCACGAGTTTTTCGCCCCGCCGCCGCCCTCGGACACACATAACCCTTTCCTGCTCGATGCTCCGAAGCCCATCCCCACCGGGGGGCCCAGCAATGCCCGCACTAGCTCGCTTGCAATACGGTCTCGGACCACATCGCAGCCTCACCTACGAACGCAGCTGTCCATGCCATCCCCTTTCCCCGCGTACCGATCCATCCAGTCGTTCCCCGTGAACCTGCCGCACAACCGCCACTCGTCCTCGAGCTCCCCCACCGACGACGCCCCGCCCCCCATCCGGCGGCAGGCGGCCGATCGGGTTAGCAAGTCTGCCTCGAGTCTTTCAGAGGTGATCGTGCCGACCGAAGAAGAGTCGACGGCTTTCATCAGTAAACTGTATCAGTGAGCAAGCTGAAATGTCCCGCTCGGAGCGGATAATTGATCCTGCCCGCAGCATCCTGTCTCGGCCAGAGTACTCCAAGTACCTCGCCTGGAACGAGTCTGGCGACGCTTTCCTCCTGATGAACGCCACTGAATTTGCCCAGCAAGTTTTGCCCAGGTTTTTCAGACACAGGTGAATTTGACCATCTCTAAAAATCCCGGTGGAACTGATGCGTGGGTTTTTGACAGCAACATCAGCTCATTCGTTCGACAGCTGCGGCTCTATGGGTTCACCCGGGTGTCCACAATCCGGTTGCTTCAGCTGGCGGACCAATCAGACCATCCGGCAGCCGCGGACCTCGTCGCCCAGGCCAACGCCAGCCCCTCTTTCCAGTCGGCGTCAGGCTTTGCCCGTGCGTTTTGCCTCATCCGCGCGAGCCCTGCCATTGCTAATCATCCGTCTGCAGATCCTTTGTTCCTAAGGGGTGGTAAAAACCTGCTTGGGCAGCTGAAACCCCGTAGCTCTCGCAAGGCCAAGCGTGCCGCATCTACACCCAAAAAGGAGGAGGACACAGAAGAGTCGCCTCTTGCTGGCACGTCCGAGCCCTGATCCGCTCAGTGTATCCGTTTCCTGGGGATCTTCATTTGCTTTCCTCGCGCAGCTCTTTTGTCTGTTCGTTTTCGCTGCCGGCCGCGCATAATTTCCTTCGATTTCGAGATTCCCGCCTATCTTATATATCCGGATGCTTTTGTGTTGTCTCCGCTTACTCTGGGCGTGTGTGTCCGTCTATGCGCGTAATTTGCTCCGACGGTCCTGTAATCTTATGTGTATCAAGCATCAAATATCAAATCACCGATTCCGGGTGCCCGGCTATCCTCCAGCCGGCAGGGGAGTATAATAATACTTTGTTGACCCCACACTCTCATCTGCACCACCTTGGACCGACATGAAAGCCATAGTCATCAACGGATACGCTCACCCTGCAAAGCAGCCCGTGTAAGTCTGTCCACCGACTCTCGGTACCGCCATTTGAATTAGGCATTTTGTAGGACACATAATGCTCCCGAACCTGCGCCCGCTGCTGATGAAGTGGTTGTCGAAGTCTATGCTGCGTGAGTTTCGAAACCAGAGTTTTGACAGGTGCCTTGACACGAGGTTGCATGGACAGGGCATTGAACTTCTTTGACATCTTGCAGTCTCAGGGGAAATACCAGAGTATGTTTTTGTCTTGTGCGGCCAGTAAATCCCGTCCAACTAAATCCTTCGTGTATAAGATCAACCGCCTTTTCCTTTTGTCCTCGGTGCCGAGTTTGCTGGTGTGATCGCAAACTCGTCTCCCATCCCCAAGGGATGTCCATTCAAACCAGGCGACAGAGTTTTCGGCAGTGCGCAGGTAAGCCCGCGACTAGAAGTACTCCACAGATTCACTCAATCTGGCCATAGGGTACATATGCAGAGCGCGTTGCTGCAAAATGGGATAGTCTGCACCCCATCCCAGCGGGTTTCAGTTTTGAGCAAGCAGCTGGGCTGTTCGTGACATGGCCGACCAGGTGATGTATTGCCATGATGTCGTTTCTCACGCAGCCCTAATGTTAATTATAGCTATGAAGCGCTTGTCGGGAGAGCTCAGCTTCAGCCTGGTAAGTTGCTTATTCCTGTGCTGATTTCATTTGGGGTCCTCACAAGCAGATACGCTAGGTGAATGGTGTCTTGGTAAGGACCATTTAAGAAATCATATAAAATTCATGTTAATTCATGACATGCAGTTCATGCGGCTGCCGGGGGAGTCGGTCTCGCCGCAGTTCAGATTGCAAAAGGTGTGAAATTTCTGCTGGGTGCAACCACGTTTTGCAGCAAAATGGCCTTACGCTTACTCCGATAGCGCTGGGCGCCAAGGTGATCGCAACGGCCGGCACCGAAGAAAAGCTCCAGGTTTGCAAGTCTCTTGGCGGTGCCGACGAGGTGCTCGACTACACGAAGCCAGGGTGGCAAAAACAGGTTCTCAAGCTGACGAATGGGAAAGGAGCTGGTGCGTCGCTGGGTCTGAAAAGGTTGCCCAGGTGATTTGCTAGACGCGTGTTCTGTCCACAGATGTCATCTACGACCCGGTTGGGCTTATCAAAGACTCGCTGAAATGTATCGCATGGAAGGTGGGTCGGGCTATCGATTGGCAGAGGTGGTTTTCAGTTTGATGCAATGTCCTTTCAGGGTCGAGCTCTTGTCGTCGGCTTTGCGGCGGGGCAGATTGAAAAGGTTCGTAGCTTTCCACGCGACTATAGGAGTCTAATTCCCATGTTTGCGGGCAGCTGCCAATGAATCTTGTGCTGCTGAAAAACATTAGCATTGTTGGCGTGCACTGGGGCGCATACATGAGTACGTAAGATTAAACGATTGATGGGCAGCCTCGTGCTAACGTGTGCTGGAAGAGAATGACATCGGTCACGTCCCATCGGTGTGGAAGGCCTTGTTCGAGTAAGTGCGGAGCCTTTTAAAGCTCGGGGTTGGTACCGACCGTTTATCCACAGATTATTCGAGAGCGGGCGAGTCAAACCCGTCGTGTTCTCCGAGGTGTACCGGTGAGTTGCCTATCAGCATGAATGATCAGTCATTTGACATGGAGTATAGGGGCTTGGATAACGTATCTAAAGGGCTTGGAGATCTCGAACAACGCAAGACGTGGGGCAAAGCGGTTGTCCGGGTCAGGGGCGATTCGACATCTGTAAAGCTCTGAGCGCGTCATTACAGCCGTCTTGTATCCTTTACCCTATGAATCGATTCATGCCATGGGCTTTTCGTTCGTTGACGCTGAGCAAATCACGTGATCACACCCATCAAGACGCGTGCCTATTAGTCAACACGCGGAGAACGACCACCCAGCCTTTCGGCCGTAAGAAAAAAGAGCCTGTAGATACCCAATTTATTCGCCCTGGATACTACTGTCACTACCGCACAACTACTGTATCGATAGCCTGCATCGTCCATACCATATTCACAATGGTTTTTTCTAGGGGACTGGTGCGTAACGATCTCCGCCAGATCTGCAATGCGCCGATTCCTGAAGCGCCCTTCGTAGACATTAACCGACCTAAATGACTTCATCACACCATCCCAAGCATGTATAAAACCTGTCGAGGAAGTCAAAGCACCTAGAGTTGAAAACGCGGCCGCAGTAAGTGGATCTTCCAAGTGGCGCCAAGCTCGTGGAGTTTTACACTTGAGCCACAGACCCAGATCGGGATAGACTCTGCCGGTGTGTACTACGAGGAGGACAGCGGGGAAAACGGGCGGAGAAAGCTACAGCAGGCTCAGGTTAGTCTGAACGACTGCCTAGCGTGCAGGTAAGCCACTTTGGATTACGATCTGAATGCGTGATCTTAAACTAGGGTACGCAGTGGTTGTATTACCTCCGCCGAGTCCGTTTTGATTTCTATGCAATCTCACGAGGAGGTGATCAAAGCTGTCGAGTCGAATCCTCCCCCTTCACATCCAGATCACAAAACGCTAGTCATGTCGATCGCGCCGCAGTCTTTGGCCTCACTTGCCGCGTCATTGGATCCTCCGGCAACGACCCGCCAGATCCTTCGGAGAGTTGAGGCCTTTGCCTCGCGCACGCTTTCGTTTTCCCACGTCTACGACACGACGTTTGCCCGGCACATCACGCTTTTGGAGCACACGCGCGAGTTTCTGGAGCGTAGGGGCGATAAGCCTGGCAGAGAACAACTGCCCATGATAGCGAGTGCATGTCCTGGGTGGGTGTGCTATGTTGAGAAGGCGCATTCCGAGATGATTCCGTTCCTATCGAGGACAAAGAGCCCCCAACAAGTCATGGGCACACTCGTAAAAGAGTGGCTGGCTAAGAAATGGGGCAAAAGGTATGTGTTCTTGTTTGAACGTGTGTTTAATCTGACATGTGTTGCAGTGCCGATGCTATCTATCATGTGACGGTCATGCCATGCTACGACAAGAAACTCGAGGCGTCCCGGCAAGATTTCTACAATGATATTTTATCCACCCGAGACGTGGATTGCGTGTTGACGACGGCGGAGCTCGAAATCCTGATTCGAGATAAGGGGTGGGATATTTCGGCTCCTGTTCCAGGCGAAGACGAGCCGAAAACGAGCTGCGAGCAGTCAAACGTCGATGACGCAATCCTGCCCGAGCTAGTACAGCATCTAGGATCATCGTCTGGCTCGTACCTGCAATCTTTGATTGACTTGATTTCGACTACCGCCTGCTCGCCGTCTGTTTCAACCAAGACGATCCGCACAGCGGACTATGAGGAATACACGCTCGTCGACGAGGCGGCTGGGGGCAAGGTGCTGTTCAGGGGCGCCAAATGTTATGGGTTCCGGAATCTGCAGAATATCGTGCGGAAGGTGGGCCGTGATGCCGGCATCTCCGTTGGCCGCGGCGCGGCAGGGCGCATTCCCGCACGCGGCCGCCGGGCAATTGCGTCCCGAGAGGAACCCAAGTCGTATGACTATGTGGAAGTGATGGCCTGCCCTAGCGGGTGTGTCAATGGGGGCGGCCAATTACGGGGTGGGGTGCGTGCCGACGGTGATGCCCCTGAATCGGCAGCGACGCGCGACGCGCGCTGGGGCGACAAGCAGCTGGTCAAGGACGTAGAGGCGGTATATTGGCAGGGCGCGTGGACGCCGCCCCCGTCGCCTGGGAGCTCTCCCCGCACGCCGAGCCGGGATTTCACGGCGCTCGACACGTTGGCGGCGCGCATATTACGGGACCTCTGCCAGCCCAAGTGTGTTTCAGACAAGTGGAGCGACGAGATGGACGAGCAGGCCGAGTCGTCGCGACGGGCGTTGTTTCGGACGAGTTTCCGGGCCGTTGAAAGCGAGGTCGTGGGCTTGGCGGTTCAGTGGTAGCTGCAATTTTTTTTGCAATTTTCGAGCCAGGAGACGATCAACTCCGACGCGATCAGGGGGCGTTTCTTGGATGGATTTCTGCCGCCGGCATAAAATCTTGACGTAGCCCGGAGCAGGTCGGATGATAATTGACAACAGATTTAAATTGTAGCTAGTATCGAGTTGCAATGGATACAATAACTTGTGACAGCGAGCGTACAGGTATGCAGACGATAATAGGCTATGCAGAAATAGATATCGTGCAGAGAGGGGAAAGCAAACAGTGGTATACGGGTGGGGTTTGACGTGTTTAGTATCGTCGGACGGGCTTTCCGCCAGCGGCAAAGTAGGCTTTGCATCTGGGAGCGGGTGAGTGGCGGCCAAAGCGCGACCGAGGGAGACGTACCGCTCGCATGGCTCGTAGTTCATTGCGGTAATTCTAAGGGCAGTGAGTCAGAAGGAAGGCCGGGGTAGTGTGGGGATTAGCGCACTTTTGGATATCGGGGCCGTATTCCTGCATGTGAATGGTTTAGTCTAGTGCGGGCAGACGAGCGGCGCGACTGACCATGGTGCAGGTGTTGTGGGTGCGGCAGTTGTCGGCGTGCTTGGAGCTCTTGTTGCATTTTGGGTCCTCGCAGTCTGCAGAGAGTCAGAGCCTGGCCGCCTGGTGTGGGGCAGGGCGTACCATATATCGCGGAGACCCAGTGCAGGACCTGGTAAAGTCAGTGTGCTGCGACGGGGCAGGAGGGGCGCACTTACATAGTGGCCGCAGCCGCGGTGCTGGGTTCCTTCACTGTGGACGGGGGTCAGAGCGGGCAGCAGGAGAGGGCGCGGACATACGTGATCTGGCGGCACATGGTACAGGGGATTAGCGCGGGTTGGGTGGGAGCGACGACGGGTCAACAGGCAGTCGGGCATGGTATATATACAGCAGGCGGCCGAGGGCTTGTGGATCGGGGGAAGTCAGGTGGGTGCGCTTTCAGAGGAACGTGGCAAAGTGAAACTTGGATTATCGCCACCGCTCGATGCCCCGGCAGAATGGATTCGGCACCCGACCGCACGTCGAGGCTGTCGTCATCGGCTTATCCGGTAGCCAACCCGATCTGCTTTTCGTGTCCAGCCCCTATCCCCGCGCGCTGTCCGGGGGGCCCGCGACACGTAGCCCGGCCCGCGCCTCTGCTCCCCACGCTCATGGCGACCATCCCAGCCCCGGATCCCACCACCCGCTCGCGCACCCTCCTCTTTGTCTCGTACCGCGACTCGCAGGCGCGCGCCTCGCGCTACGCCCGCCCCCGCCGCACCTACCACGTCGACGACGACGCCGCCGAGGACCAGCGCCTCATCCGCCCCGACGACGCCGACACCCGCGTCGACATCGCCCCCCCGTGGTGCGGCCCAGTGCTATTTCATCTCGTGGCTCTCATCACGTACTCTTACGTCCAGGCTCGACATCGCAGACGAGGTCGAAGCCACCATCGTCGATACGAGAAACAAGAGTACGTCCTTCCGGATCCGATCCGATACCACAAGCTCTGAACTCCGCCCTCGCGCTGCCAACTCCGCCCTGTACAGTCCTTGCGCTCGACAGGCTCCACGCCAAGCACGTGCTCCCGGGATTCAAGGACCGTTCGGGCGAGGAGCGCGAGATTGAGGCTCGCACAAACGAGATAACACGCGTGCGCCGCTCCCAAACTTTATTGATTACTGCCCCAACTCCGCCGTGCAGGACTTTAGGCGTTGCCATTCCCTGATTCAACGTATATCGGCCACCGCCTCGAGCCATACGTTTCCCCCTAGCGCTGCACCTTCTCAGAACCATGCCACTTCGGCGCAAAACGTCCAGCGTGCGCTCGCCGCCAAGGTCCAGGAACTCAGCGCGCTCTTCCGGGCCAAACAGCGGGTCTACATGCAAAGTTAGTTTTTTCTTGCGATGTATCGATCGGATTCTTACGCTATCCATCGCCCATCGACAGAGCTCCAAGGCCATGCCATTAGTCGCAACGATCAGATGATCGCGTCTGGCGTCGTGTCCTCCACCGCGACCAATACATACGACTCGGTCCAACAGGACGAAGAAGCGGTGCGTATGACCACCCGCCTCTATCCCCGCCCCTGATCCCGTCCGTTTCAGTCGCGATCTCAGCTTTCGGCGTTGCAGCAATCTGATCCAAGCCTAGCGTCGCGCAATCATGAAATTGCTGAGATTGCCAAGTCGATCGTTTCGCTGGCCGAGCTGTTCAAGGACTTGTCGAATCTCGTCATCGACCAAGGCACCATCTTGGACAGCGTCGAGTACAACATCCAGCAGACAGCTGTTCACATGCAGGACGCTGTCAAGGAACTTGACGTTGCAACACGGTATGTCGTGCCCGCTTCCGAATTAGGCTTCGCTCAATTAGTGGCACAGCTACCAGCGCAACACTGGCCGAAGAAAATGCATATTCCTATTGCTGCTTATCATATTCGGGCTCGTGCTGGTGCTTATTTTCAAGCCCCGAAAACGCCCGCCCCCCGCCGGCACACCTCCGCCCGCATATATGCTTTATCCTGTTCACTAGTAGACATTGATAAATCTCGGATATTCGTGATCACTCTCACAACCGGACCCCGGTAAGCCCACACGTTGCAGCCTCGTTTGTTACATGTAATTTATAGCTTTAATAATGGGATCTCATCCTCCCAGCTCACCAAGCTTGGTGAGCGCTGGGCACCATACCGAGCTCGATCGCGCTACACGAGGCGCGGTTGTTTCCGGCCACGTGCACCGCGTGATTGTCCTGCCTCTTCGCCCCAGGCAATAGGACCACCATGCCTGGCCACAGATGCTTAGATGCAGCACATCATGCAGATCTACTTGCGAAATGAAATGGTTTGGCGCCCACAGTATGGCGTCCCAACCGCTTATAGACAATCGATATGGAAACCACATGTTTTCCCCCATTCGAGACGAGCCCGATCTCACCATAACGTGTGTATGCCCAAAGTCGGCATACTAGGTGCCATGCAAGGGCGAGGTACTAGAAAGGCCACTGTGGAGCACCACAGTCTGACTAGCCTGATACCCGATTTTACTGCCCGATAGCGTCCCAGGTCTTCCTCATGCCCTCTGGCTCGGCTTTACTTAGCCGTTCAGCGCTGGATCTGCATCGCCTCATGGGCAGCTGCGTGAAAACATGCAAGGCTGCTATGCGTGGGTATATATGTACATGATCCGTTAAAGGCAACGCTAGCATTTGAGCATTTCATGTTCGCTGCGCAAGTCGCGCCCAAGATCAGGATCAAACAGCACAGTGTGCATGTCCCCTTCAAAGTCTAGAAACACAACCGTTGCTCGCAACTCGTCAAATGCCAGCCTCATCGGCCGACGCGAGTCGAGCATCGGGTGCTCGAGCGTGCGGAGCGTAAGAGTGTTGTCGCATGTCAGCAAAGCCAGCGTAACTCGGGTATCCCGCCTCGGAGCCGCGATACTGGCCACGCCGCGCACTCCCCGCTCTCCCAATACGCAATCGACCACGTCGAAATATTCAGGAAGGCGACTGCCGCCCAAGAACGATAGACGTGCAGTGCGCCCATCAAACAAAATACGGTAGGCCATGAGCTCGCTGTTCCTTGGGGACCTTGCGACGCAAATTAAGGCGGTAATCGCGTCGGCATGTCCGGCCCCGGTGCTGCCAGACTGTGGTAGGGTGATCTGGTGACACTCCAAAGGCAGAGATGCCCCCGCAACCGGAATCTGAGGCTCCGGCTCGATTGGGGCTGGTTCCTCGTCAATTCCTGGCAGATCATAAAACTCAAAGTGAGTCGCGTTCTCGCCAGCTCGCACCACCAAAACGTGTGGACCCCGGATGGATTCCACCACACGAAATTCACAGTCTTTTGCCTGTTGGATTTGTTGTTTGTCGTGCGCATGGGAATGAGAAGGCAAGGTCGATCAGGACCCCAACACGATGACAGAACGTGGTCGTGCAAGCGTACCTCAAACGGAGCAGTTCGCATAATCTGCCATGGCGAATGGCGCGTGTGCTCTTCATCGGGGCCCCAGCGCCAGACGCTCAGAAAGACGAGGCGTGGCTCATGGGCAAGGTCTCTGCACAGGACCATCAAGCAGCGTCGTGCTGTGTGTACTTCCAAGGCTAACACCGAGATCGCGCCCAGATTTAACTTGCATTGTGAGAGCTGATTTGCGGCGGCCAGTGTTGGTGGATGATCGACCGATGGCAATGAGAAGCAGCGAACCACCAGGCTAGGGTTAGAGTGAGTCGATGTTTGAAGCCATGTATAAATTGGTGATGCACCTACGAAAGTCGCCCTTGAGCTGCGCGATGAGTACTGCGGGGCTCCGGAACCATCCGACCGGACCAGACCAGGCGCAATATGGATCGAAATCACTCTCGAAGACCATTTCGGCTTTTGGCCGCTGCGTGCAAGGGCTAATCACCCGGGCAAGGTGCGTGGCCGTCACATCACCTCGTTCGTCTGTGCACAGAACCCACTGACCGTCTGCCAGCCTGACATAGGCCCACGTTGCATCATCGGGAGAGGGGTAGCCGGCGTACTCGCACGGGCGCGCCGCCGACCAGCGTCTATCAACCCGTGCAGCCCGAATCGTATCTCGAACAAGCGATGCGGGTAGCTCCGAGGTATCAGGCAGTGACCACGGGGCGGTGGCCGAAGCTAGGTTCCCCATAAGAAGTCCGAGCCTGGAGCCTGCCGTCCGCCACACCTGGTCAGTGCTTGTGATTGCTCTGACTGGTTTGCAGACCTGCAGATTTACGCGGGTATCACGTAAAGGGCGCCTTTCAGTCTATGGAGCAGCACACGAGGGATAAGCACACTCACCTGCCTCAGCCTCCAGAGATCGTCGAGTTCCAGGTGAGAAGCAATGTGAATTAGAACATCCTCTGAAATGTTCGCGATGTGAAGCATCAGAATGATCGGCTCGAGTTTTCCAGCAGAGTTCCAGGCGCCCGCACGCAGATTTACGTAGAAAGATTGTGGCCTGAGCAAGTCGGATGTGGTGGGACGCAGACGGAGTCACGCGACATGTTCCCGATCCTATCGCAATTGCAAATACCCGGCACGGCAATTGCAGTCGAGCCTCCTGCCACCCCCGACACAAAGAGCACTCAACAGCATTTCAGCCTATTTGGTCCTTCTGTTTAAAGCTATATTGCCTCATATACTTCTGCATACGGCTCGATAGCACATCCCAATGCTCCAGTCACATGTGCCGTGCAGATGACTAAAGCTCCGGAGGCCTCGGCAGATGGCGCTGCACGTTTTGCATGTTGTAAGTGTGCTTTGGATGAAATCGCAAGGCTCAAAACCTCCAATTTCGGTGTAAAGCGTCAACATACAATTCCGTTGCGTTCCCGATCTGGCCCGAGTCGTTCCTCCCTCATTAGAGGGGCTTCTTTTGGGGCACATTGAACTTTGATCCTTCATATATCACACTGGTTGGGGCTCCGCTTGCCTACACCTCGAATTGGACGTGATAATTCGACTCTATACTCGTCGCGGTTTACACTAAGCGGAGCTCCGGAGAACATCAAACAGGGCACCAGCATACAGCCGTGAGATCTCTACATCTAGGCCGCATATAGCGTAGCACAAGGCCGATGTTTTTCTCCAGAATTTTGCCTCAGCACCGTGGTTACGTTGATGGGATGACGCGAACCAGCATGGGGCACGTCAAACGCATTGTGAGAGTGCGCGTACCTTTCCTACTTGGATATGGACATGTGCCGCTCTCGCCTGAACTTGAAATCTTTAAGCCTACGGTTAAAGTGGCACTCAGATCGCGGATGAGCGCGCATCGCCCCCTGAACCAGTCGTATCCAGGCGATAAACTCGTAGAAAATGAGACCTGGGACCCGACCGTACATCCAGAAGAGAACTCGCAAACGTGTCTTGCGGACCTTGACTAGTTTACGTACAAGGTCGGTTTGTCATTTGCAGAGGGATAAATTAATCCCGTCTATAGTGTTTAATTAGACGCAGAAGCACTTGAGTCAGGTCCGTATCACCCGGCCCACGAGTCCGGCCCAACTCAATACACGCCTCGTGAGAACAAGCTTGCGCTGTGTATCGTATGACTTGCATATGTGTTCTGATACCCGTTAGCTCGCGCTGATGCTAGATATGGCTCTGTTGGGAAGATATGAAAAAAGCATGGGAGATGCAGGGATGAAACATATTTAGTATACCGCTCTTACACCAGTCAGACGGAAGCAATGCAAGGCTACCGAAATCGGTAGGAATGCCGCGTAAAATGCGTGGTACGTGAGTGATTGGCGCGCAACCCGTTGTAGGCCAGGCCGTAGTTGCCGTTTATCGCAGAGTTGTAACGGCGCAAGATAGCCTATGCCAGGTGCATGCGAAATTGTTGGTGCACCAATAGCATATATGTATCGATTGATGTTGTCGTGCAAAGCAACTGGGATGTTCACCTATCCATTCATTTCTTTCGGATTACGCCGGCACGAGGGTAGCTTTTCCCAGTCAGTAGAGAAGGGTTTAGCGCGGTCCCCCTAGCATCTAGGCGTATGCATAGCTTAAACCTGAATATTGAGGTAGCGGTGCTGGTTTGTCAACCGCAGTCGCTCTTCGCGGCCATCACGGCGCTCTTCTAGACTAGTCGCAACCTCGCGGCAAGTAGATGTAAACCACTGACGCCTGTTCTGGGAAGAGACGCGAACATCGACGATATCGCTCTGGACCACTGGCAAAAACCGGTCGTCGATCGGGGCCTTGAGGCATGGGGTCCATCGAGCAGTGCTATTCCTTTAGTAGACAGGTTGATCCGGGTTCCTCTGCTTATAGCCGTGGCGAGTGTTTCGATTAAGAGATAAGTATTATTCACGGCGTAGGTCCATCGTTGCCCCATCGATATTGGAAAATCCTGCCAATCAATAGGATAAAGGAGGTCTGTTCGTCACAAATTGTATAGCGAGGGGACCGCGGCTTTCCAAGCACCGGCGGGAACAACAGTTTACACGGGTCGGGAGTGGCTTGGGGAGGAAAAACGGAATATGGGCGGAAGAGGTTTAGTGGTATACGTGCATCCGGTTCCTTACTCGGTGATGGCGGACGAGAACTGTGCTGCCTTATGGTTAATCGTGTTACAGGCCGCGTGGGTTGAAGAAATGTGTAGGATATTCATGTGGCACTGCCGAGTTGAGAGTGAACCAGAATGGTAAGACCGAGATCTACATGACTCGATTGTCGTGACGGGTTCGTTTTAAAGTCAATAATGGCATATAAGGTATAGTTGCGTCGTTGACAAATCCTATGCGGGTTAACCGAGTAAAATGCGACGGAATGAACAAGATGGAGAGGTAGATAAATCCATCATGGCCAGCTGGTTCGAATGAGGCAGTGGGGCGACCCGAAGACCCAGAAAGTCCGCGGTCATCGCGATGAGAAACCCAAGGGACCTGTGCCAGGTGTCCGTTGCATCCAATATCAGACTGAGGCTGGGCCCAGTAGGGATTTGTGCGGGGCGACGACGGGTGAACTCAGTGGCGTACAGGTGGAGTTCAAACGGCGGGTTTGATGCGGTGGCGCACAGCGTATTATGTAAGGGTGAGAGTTAATCGGCGCTTCTTGATTCGCTCCGTCACCTGCAGCTCGCACCCATGGCGGCCACACTCTGCCCTCTTGTCTTCGGCAAGCTTGGTGGGTGGGTATTACACTTGCTCTGCGCAGCTCTCATATTTGGACGCAGGCACCTCCGTCCCTCTTGCCCAGCGGGGCGTCGGCATCCACAGTAAGATCCTTCATTCACCGCTTTCTCGGCTGGTCTAACCGCGTTATGGCTCTACAGCGTTTCGTTTGTTGCACACGTCAGGCTCTCGCCGGCTTGCCGACCATAATGCACCCATAACCGATTTTTCTGCGCCTGCACCCATCGCCAACCCTCCAACGCCCCCCACAAGGCTCGCGCAGCATGGATCAAACCAGCTCAGCCTCGAGACACCCAACAACAAAGTCGGTGCGTGGGCAGGGTGTCTTCTAGCCCGTCATCATTATCATTTAATCTGATCTCCCGATCGCTGTTTTGCCGTACAGAGTACGTCCTCTCCACGCTCGACAAAATCGCCAACTGGGCACGGCAAGGCTCGATGTGGCCCATGACATTCGGTGCGCCCGGGTGGATTTTATCATCTGAATAAAGTTCTTATCCTTGCGCCCACTACCCGCCGACCTTTGGGTCTCTGTCTCCTGATTGACATGTATTTTGTGTCGAAACGCGGATCAGGCCTTGCGTGCTGCGCTGTGGAGATGATGCACATGGCCGCCGCACGCTACGACCAGGATCGACTTGGCGTCGTCTTCCGGGCCAGCCCACGTCAGTCGGATATTATGATCGTTGCAGGGACATTGACGAACAAGATGGCCCCCGCACTGCGAAAGGTGTATGACCAGATGCCCGAGCCTCGTGCGTACCCCTTTTTTGCACCTATTTTCATCTTGGGATAGATCGGTTGAGGGTTTTCTTCGGCTGAATTTGCAGGCTGGGTCATTTCGATGGGATCATGTGCAAATGGCGGGGGATACTACCACTATTCATATTCCGTCGTTCGTGGCTGCGATCGTAAGTACCACCTTGTTGGTTATCGACAGCTTTTTGCGTCTACTAACCTTTTTGGTAAAAAAGGCATTGTCCCAGTTGACATCTACGTCCCGGGATGTCCCCCGACTGCAGAAGCGTTGTTGTACGGAATGCTCCAGTTGCAAAGAAAAATGCGGAGAAACCGCAAGAGCACTCTGTGGTAAGATTGATGCTTTCGCTTTTCTGCTCCTCTCACGCACGTTGCCGCGCAGGTACCGCAAATAATTTTCCGAAGGAAAAGTTTCTCGGGATCCCTTCTGTTCTACTCATATTGTGGCGACTCGAAGAATGCATGCATTTCAATGATCGTGAACGTCCCGTACAACAAAGTCCCCGGTCTGGTGTAACAATCAAGACAACAAGACCACTTTGAAAACACAACAATTGGTGAGAAGACATGGTAAAAAGGTCCGTCTAAAGTTCAATAATAAAAAGAAGTTCCCCGGCCTTGATTACAACGCGAAGCTTGCGCCCATGAGTGCCGAAAAGATGCCCATGAACCCGGGCAACCATACTGGGATCGCCCCGGTGACAGGCGACGCAGCATTGACCTGGTTCCCGGTCAAGTTCGAGGGGGATTCTGAACCCCATAGTCGGAAATTCCGGAAGTAGGTGTGCTGTTCGGTGGGCGAGGCCCATGACGAGTCCTCACCTGTGGGACCAATCAAGTCAGACATACGTAGGTGATGAGACAAGATATTCGAGTACATACCACCGAAAAAGGTACTAGGACCCGACAAGAAGGGCCGATCAGTTCATTCCGTTAGGTCAACTGACAGGAGACAAGACCTACGAAAAGAACAGGCCGCCAACAGATTGGATATCGTCCGTGGCTCGGAATTGGACACCGTTCTGCGAGATGGCGAGTAGATCGTTGTAGCTGCATCGATCGACCGGGGAACAAGGTCGCATAGGTGTTAGGCGAGGGTGTGCGGGGAAATAGGCAGAGATCAAACTCACAACAGCTGTAGTTGACCATTGGCCACGTTGGCTGGGACAAGGCTCAGTTTTTGGACTTTTCTCCGCGCAGAGTGAAATATAACACACCAGGATTGTTGAGACGGACAAGCATCGTGAGTCGGTTCCAAGTTCCAGCTTGGAATGCAAACGCGCCTGTAAAACGACCGTCGGGGCGAGCGAGAAGGGTCAGGTAAAATGGAGGCTGACCTCGGTTTATGGAAATTCCAAAATCGTCGTTGCATCGGGTATTTCTTGTGTCGCAAATCCCGTTCACAGGGAGTAAATACGCATACACTAGGAGATGCGTGTGAGAAAATGGCTAGGCGGGCGCTCAAATGGCGAACCTTCACCACTCCCAGAGGTCCTCCACATCAATCTACACGCGAATATATCGGTTTTGTTCTAGCCCAACAACAAAGCGCTTACCTTGTACTGAAACAATCATTCCCGCTGGGCTGCTTTCCGCCTGAGCACCCAAGCGTGTCTGGCCCCCCACGCAGGCCAGGGAGCTTTCCACCCTGTGGCAAAAACCCTGTTTAGCGTTTGTCCAAAACAGGAGTTCCCTGAAAGGAAAAAGGATGGTCGGCTTTAAAACGCACCTTGACAAAGTTAAAATTGGAGTCAAAGGCGACCTCGTAGCTCAAGATCATACTCTGGAGGTTTGAAGACGTGTTCCATAGTTGGACAAACTGGGCACCTGCATGACGGTCTGAGCTGCGGACGATGGGTGATCGGATGAGCAACGCACCGCCTCCAGTTTGGTTTGAAAAACTGCCGGCAGGATATGTAACCTGAAGCACTGGGTTGCCGTAAGCAGATGCCGAGACGTCTGGGTCTCTTGGGAGGGATGCTGAAGGGAATGGATCGGAGACAAAGGCGAGGTTGTTGCCTCCGTTTTGAAGGCGGCCCTTGGAGAGCGACCAGCCTAGGTTGGCTGAAGAATCCCCTGAGCTTATGAACGTCTGAGCGTCGGGGGACGCAATAGTTGCTGTCGGGAACGGAAGGACTGTGGATGTGGGAAGATTATACAGGGACGCCAGCGTTGCCTGAGACATGATTCGTTAGCATGGAGATAAATCAGAGAAAGCGCACACTTGCTGCATAGGTTTGAGAAGCTGCTGCAACAGCTCGTTGCAGGCTGAGAATGAATATTACTGTGCAAGGCCGCATCTTTGGGTACTGCAGCAGTTTACGAGTCTATGGTCGCAAGGAGTGTGAGGTTGGCATAGCGCTGGGATGACTCAGCGGCCTGCTTACGCCGTGACGCCGCCGCTGGTCCCGACAACCGCCGCCCCTTGGCCCCTATTGCGTGCGGAGTTGCACGTTTGAATGTCTCTGGGCGTCACTGACGGTGGTGAGCTTGTACGGGGCCACCGGTCTTGACATTAGGTGACCTCGGCGATGTGTCCGCCCCGTCGATGCGTGCGCAAACGAACCTTTTTGGCATTAATGAATATGGGGTACCTCAGGGTTTGGTGCTTCGGGCACGGCACCTCCCCTAGGAGCTACGGCTTAAATCTCCCCCGTCCGTCGCTCAGCTCAGCCGTGCTCACCGCTCGGTCGCCCGACAGTGCATTCGCTCCGAATTCCTTTACGCACCTTCTTGATTCGTACGTTGCCTTTGGAGTTGCCCCTGACCGCTAATCTAAATTCTCTGCAAGACGATTCCCGTCGTCGTCACCCGGGCTCACGAACTACCATGGACTTCAACGACCATCCGACGTCATTGACTCTGACTCTCGCACTCCAAGGCAAGGTGAAACCGACCAGCGAGCAAGAGCTAAGCTCCCCCTCCCAAGGCAGCCAGAACTCGCTCACAGTCCTAGTCGACCCACTCGAGCTGGAATCCCCTACGCCTCCGTTGTGCACGCCCAGTCCTTCCATCTGTATCGATGATGCCATGTCCGACGTTTCCGGCTTGTCCCCCTATACACCCCTTATGAGTATGCCTCCCACTCCGGATACCCCGCAACAAATCCTTGCACGCGAGTACGACTCCCCCTCTGGTCTTTCTCCGTCCACTTCCATGCTCTCGTTCGACCCATCTATGCAGAGCCCCAGTGCGTGCGTCCCGCGTATTTTGCCCAACTATCACGAAAACCCGTCGGCGAAGGGCGGCTACCGCGCCAAAGCCAAGGGTCTCCAATTCCAGGTCCCTACCCGCTCACTCGGCAGTGGATCTGTCCTGCTCTCGCCTGTAAATGCCGTTCGCCAGCAAGACGTTTATCCCCTTCCTAGCCCCATGGCTCGTGATCTCCGTCGCCGCATCGAAGCCGACGATGGAGATACCGAGGTGGATATTGCTACATACGGGGAGGACAACTGCTGCCCCGATACCGTGGATACAAGCAACATTGGCGTCGAACACCAGCCTACTCAGACCGAGTCTTCGTGCCTGGGCTTGGATCTGGGGCTTCCGGCTTCTAATCCCGACGAAACAACTCCCTGCCTCGGTCCTTCCGAGCGCTCTGGACGCAGACTTCGGGAGGGAGACGAAAACTCTCGCGAGCTAGGCATGGGTGAATTTGGTGCTCAGATCATGCACGGGATGTTGGCACACAGCGCGAGCGCCGAGCTCGTCTCTTCGTCGAAAAAGTCTCATGACCGTCCTTTGGATTCTACCCAAACCCGCAAAGACAGCCCCAAGCCGCCAGGGAGGACGGCCCCAAAGGCGAGCATCCCGCTACCAGATCCCCATTTGAAGTCTCCCTTTTCGTCCACGCCACTAGCAAAGCAAGGTTCAACCGCATATACTCTGGCCGCTTTGCCTCTGCCCTCCACACCGTCAAAGACGGGGGACACGAACCTCAAGCATGATATTCGCAAGAGCAATTCGCGTGTTGGACCCCCTGGTCGCCTTTTGGGCGCTGGATCGCCCTCTCCGTCTCCAAAGCGCAATTATGCGAGCCGAAATACGATTAGCTTGATGCAGCTTCGCATGCACGGCCACGCCCGTTTTCCCCAGCATTTCCCTGAAGGACATCTCCTCGTAGCCAAGTTTGCTCAAATATATTGCCTCGAGACTGAGCTCGGCGCTGGTGGATACGGGTTCGTGTTGGGCGCACGCAATATGATGACCGGCGAAGAGGTCGCGGTCAAGTTTATCACCCGGAGCTCGGTGCTTGCTCGTGGACTTGTCCGGGACCACAAGAACGATATTGTACCGCTCGAGGCTGTGGTTTTGCGGCTCGCTCAGCATCCAGGAGTCGTTCAGTTCCGTGGATTATATGAGGATGATTTATATTTTTATTTGGTAAGCGCGATCGCGGGGTGTATGCGCGCGGTCATCTTACTATGTCTAGGTGCAAGAGCTGCATGGATCCCCCTGGTCGAAAAATTCAAAAAATCAGCACAAGCTCGACCAAGGACCGGATAGTTTGGAGGACGAGGCGCAGGCGCAACACGAGTCCAAACCGTCATCTCCCGTTTCACCTTATGCACCGACACAAAGCTCGCCCCTTCGTCACTGTATGCCGTCGATGCCGGCACCTGCCGCCCCAACGCTGGGCCATCCTACTCCGCAGGAGGAAGGATCGCGCCTGTTGCTGCCGCTGCATGCTCGTCCGCAGGCGCCGCGCCGTGCGTCGTACGACTTGTTTGAATGCATCGAGCAGCATGAGCGTTTATCCGAGGGGCAGGCCAAGCACATTTTCGCCCAGGTCGTCGACACCGTGAAGTACTTGGACAGCATTGGAATTACCCACCGCGACATCAAGGACGAGAACTTGGTGATCGACAAAGACTTCAAGGTAACGTCGAAAGTTTGCGAGCAACGGTAGTGGCTCACGATCGAACAGGTCAAGATGATCGACTTTGGCAGTGCTGTCATTCGGGACGTGCGGAAACCTCCGCCGACCTATACGTGTTTCTTTGGCACGGTCACCTTTGCCTCTCCTGGTAGGTGATGGGAGTATATGCGTGGGCGTGGAACTTACGTCTTGATGGCCTGCAGAAATATTAAAGGACCTGCCATATACAGCACCACCTGCCGAGGTCTGGGCACTCGGGATCCTGCTTTCGTTTTTGGTTACTGGTCAGAGTCCGTTCCCCACACGCGAACACGCGATGTATGGGGTCATGTGTGAGCCCAATGCGTCGATAGCCGTATCGCCTTTGTGTGGGGATTTGATAAAGAAGTGCTTGGAGCCAGATCCAGCTCGTCGCCTTACGGTCTATCAAGTGCGGGAGCACCTATGGCTGCGTGGCGCGCTGGATCGTGCATAGTCGTGTCTGAATCGGGGCCATTTCTTGGATCAATCCTTGTGGTGGAATTTGGCCCCCACTGCCGATGCAATCTCTTCCCCTCTCCCGCGGTCGGTGTCGTTTTACTGCTTTCAAAAAACTCGTACGTTGTATGCTATCTTAACTATACGGAATGAAAAAGGAATGTGCTATCCAATGCTGCGCTTTGGCACCATCCGATAGCTGACAGCTGATCGACGGAAGACAGATAGGATCATCTCGACAGCCCTAGAGCATTATCGTGCGTCCCGTGGGGCGCGCGGCGTGTGGAAATCATGAGCTATGCTCTATGAGTCGATCAAAATTTCTCTTCCACGCCTGCTGTTCCCTCTCTAGGCGCGCCTTGCGTCTGCGCATCCACATTGCCCTCAGCACACGCACGATTTTTTGATGACCATCCCTAAAGTTCATCTGTTCCACCCTGCTGTCAATGCCCGGAATAATTCGACTCCTGACAACGTGGCACACCCACCTCGGCCGTGGTCAACAACCTGTCGGTTTCCTCGCGCTGTAGCTCGAATCGCCAGGTTGAGATGTGCATGGGGTCCCACAAGTGTCCGCCGTGTCGTCGCTGGGCCTCTTCATTTCGAATGAGCGGCATCTATGCGGAGAGACCCGAGCGGCAGGGGTGAGAGGCAACATCGATAACCGAGTCGACCTGCGACCGTGCTCACATAGACGATACCGATACCATCGCGGGAAGCCAGGTCTTCTTCGTCCAGCTTGTCTATGCGCGAGGGTCCGCTATCGGTACTGGAGCCGATCCATACGTACGCGCTGGAGGGCTTGCCGTCGGTTTCCGGCTCGTCGTCCGACGCGAGACCACTATGGGGATCAGGCTGCCCCCCTTGCTGAGGACCTGCTTCTCCGCGTACGGCGCTCGATAGCGAAACTTGGCTTTTTGTGATCGAGGTGCCCTCCATTGGGGCCTTGGCGGCTTGCTGGTGGGAAGCTTGCTCGACGACATCGGCTTCTTTTGTGTTTGCAACACGTTGGTTTGCGTTCGACGCAGTATCCGCCTCCTGCTCTTGTTGCGCTGACAGACTTGGCTCTTCTGTTGAAGGGCGCAAAACCTTGGGCCAGCGTGCTCCTTTTGGCCACGTTCGCAGTCCCCGTCGAGCGGCGTATTCTGAACAGAACCCCCGAGAACTGAGGGCGGAAAGAGCGGCGAGAATTTGAACATTAAACCTACCTTCAGCACGCGTGAACCAGAGGTCCTAAGTAATTCCGATAAGATCAACGATAGACCTATTTGAGATGTTAGAGTATTACCTGCGAATCCGCACTAGCGTCCAACGCTATAATGCAATCGACCTCACGACGCAGGAGTGGGTAGTACGGGATGTTTAGTTCGGCGCCGGCATCCTGTATGCCACGTGAGTTCCGCATGGTGATATCTAATCTCTCCCATGCGGTGGCAGTAGTTACCGATGTAGGAGGTGATGCTCACCATAAATCGCAAAGTCTCAACTTCAGTGATACCTTCAGGGCTGCCGTAACGCAATTGCCCTTCCAACCCCTGAACAAAGTTGGGCAGTGCAACCGGGGGAACTGGATGAATGACGTCAAATTCTTTCTCGTTTTCAATGAGGACGCCTTCGAGCCAATTGAAGATAGGTAAAGGTAAATCTCGAAGGAGGGGCCGCACTTCGAGAAAATACTAAAGAAAACACAGAGACACCGTAGATCAGTATAGTACACGCTCTCCTAAGCATGCGGATATCTTACGTGTTGCAGTGACGCGCAAAATGCCGACCCAAAGATCCTACGAATCAATCCCGGTGTCAGTGGGAGTCCTTGGCATATGAATTAGCGTGTTACCCTGAGAGAAGGGTGAGACTTATTTCGGGCTTGATAAATCAAGGCATCTACAAGGTAAATGCGCGGCATTTTTATATGAAAGAGATGACTTGCCCGTCGTTCAATGTTTTGGCCCTTGTTAAATCGTCTGCCAAGTGCCCAGGATGGTATCCACGCTAAAGTACTTGCGTAAGGCCAACAAGGCAACTGGAAGTGATCCCCAAGCGAGGCCGTACCTCCGAGTTCATCGCACCCAACTTCATAGGGGGACCATTCGAACCAGAGCCACCGTACTTGAGCCTCGAGCTCCTCAGCCTCCTTTCTTAGCCGTAAGCGTCGAGTAGGCGTATACGCCTCGCTCTCCTGTTTCTTGGTCTCAACCTCTTGCTTTTCTAGTGGTTCCCGCAAATGTCGAGAGATGGCGGTCATGATAGGCTGATTGTGGAACCGAGAGTGTGTAGGCAATGTCAATTAACGGGGGAATGGGGCTAGGAATCTTACATACCATTGGATAGGACCCATCGTCTACAAAGCGCCGAAATTGATGCAGAGAAAGACAACGAGGATCTAGTTTATCAACGTTATCTGGAACCAGCAACCGAGCGGAAACGAGTGTTCCGTATATATCTGTCCGGAATTCAGCCAAATCCGTAGCATCTGCAAACCTCTCAGCCTAACCTGTTAGAGATATCCCGCCCCATCCTGGAGCTGCAGCCTTGTGTAAAAATCCACTCAAAAGGTACTAGATGAACCCAATCATCAAAACTCACAATCAAAAAAAGGGGAACTAACGTACTTTGTTTGTGGGAGGTGTGATTAAGATATCCAAGGTACTAGCATCCAAGTAGGGTATTTGAATTCTAGATACTAGGTGTTGATGGACTTGGGATGGAGAAGGGCTGCCTGTAACACCGCTATACAGCATACCCAATGCCCAGCAGCTCCCTTGAAACAATTTCAGTTTAAAATTAATCACATAATCGCGAGGAAAATAAAATATATTCTCCCGATATTTATCCCGACCATCACCCCTATATGGGGTGACCCCCCCCCCCCCCAAGAGCGAAACCATCGTTTGATAGTACCCGACTTTGAACTCCTTTCAGTAGCCCGGGAATACTCACCAGATATCCCAGCGAGGTAAGACGTGCAATCCAAGATACCCGTCTCCTCAGCTCCCTTGAGCGCACCAAGCGTGTTCACCATTGCGCGGTATCCTACAAGCTTGTTTAATACCAAAGAACACAGCAGGCCGCTTGAGCCATACTCACCTCCACCTGATCCCGCGATTGCCACAATAGGTAGATCCCGTTCGTCTATCTTGGCAACGGGGACACCAAATAGTTCGGCAAAGGCAGCTCGCATACGTCGTTTACGACTCCGTAGAAAGGCGCGTTCTGGCAAGCATAGTTCATTTCCTAGTCGTACCTCTGCCTCCCACTCGTATTCGGGGTAGTCCATAACGTTCGGTGCAGAGTATACGATTTCGTTCCACAAAGAACCTGGCCCACGACTCAGTTCCAAGACCAGGGTTCCGACTCGACCTTGAAGCCATCCAAGGGATTCTGGCCATGTCCACGACGTTAAAAGGGATGCGGCCAGCGACCAAGAGGATGCACCATCAGGTGAAAATACTGAATCTTGCTGTATGATGGTCAGCACGTCATCTAACTGCAGGGTTACCACACTCGCAGATTTTTCTTTATTTATTGGAGTGTCTGATGACTGTGGTGCACCCCAGCCCGCTCGTGGTTGATTGTTGGCGTTTCCTGTCGCTTCCTCGCAGTTTGTCGTGGATCGAAACCAGTAGAGTGACCCACTAGCCAACGTGGCTGCCGTTAATAGAGTGGCTATTGACAGCTCTGTAAGTGTTCTGTCGCCGAATTTCATGACAGGCCCTTACCGATTGTTGCCTCATTTGAGACTGTGCGGCGGGTACCAAGAAAAGAGGCACAGAGGCGCGTAGGAGACTGAAGCTTGGCCCGGGCGAGCCTTAGCTGTCCAAGGCGGCCCTTCATAGCGGAAGATGGCGTTAAAGAGACAAATAAACCGGACCTTACGCGAACACGAGGTTCTCAAGGAATAATGACGTCATCGCCAACCCCAAATAATTGACTTATAGTTCGTACATATCCACAATGCGCAGTTGCACTATTAGATCCCGTTATGCTCCTCAGAGTCAGAGACTGTGGGGTTACCGTAATCCCACTCTCGTCCACGGCCACTCCTGCGACTCTTGTCATCCTGATCAGAGCTACTCTTTCGACCAGCCCTGGACCTAGTTCGTCGTTCCTCGGACCTCTTTAAGCTTCCAGATACCCGCTCCCTTTTAAACGTCCCACTCCGAGTCCTACTGCGGCCTCGGTCAAGAGGGGGCCTTTCCTGGTCATCGTTAACGTCATTAGGAGACCGCTTTCGACGCGTGCGATCCCGATTCGTACTGAGCATTGCCTCAACCGACCTGCGTAGATCCTCATCATCCTCAGACTGGTTGAGAGGCGGGGCGTCGTGGAGCTCGTTTGGCCGTTCGGTCGATTGCCCTCTGCCGTTCTCAAAGGGCGAAGACACGTCCAGACCGGAAGCTTGAGTTACTGAGGCCCCATCTCGATCTTCTAGGCCGATCACGATAAAAGCAATTAGCACTAGAGTAGCCCCAATAAGAGACTGAGACGAGGTTGATTTTCCTAAAAATAAATCTCCACCGACTGCGAGGGGGATGGTTAGACTGAGACCAATAGTCACAACCAGTGGCGTCGTTTTGAGCATTGCAATCTGGGCATCAGTCAGTCTCGATTGGCTTTACATCGAACCTGGACGACGCACGACGTAGATAAAATCGCTAGAAAGCGTAATGAACATCTAGAGATAGAATAGGTTCAGTATTGTTCCTTAGCCCACAAATGGTTCAGCTTTCTTACGTTCAGTAGAACAGCATACCATGCCTTTCTTGAACTCGGCAACTCGAAGGTTTCTGCTCCTGTCAAGTGCAAAATGACCCCAATAGGCCAGCAGGCGAGAACGTTAAAGACCCCGACGAATCCAAAGAAGAGCTGCATGTCAATTCGCGACTCTTCCCCAATTCGAACTTTAAGCAAGACGACGTAGAGGGCGTAAAACAACGCAGAACCCAGCGCGAACAGGTCGCCTAGGATCCAGCTTGATTAGCCCTGACGTCGGCAAAAAACGAGTCGTGTGACTTGCCGAGATACGCTTGAGGATGGGAGCTCCCAGGGGGAATAGGCATCTCGGCTGGAGGTTGAGCTGGGTTCTTCTCTGAAGTGTCGGCCAATGAAACTAGAGCGCACCCAACGAAACTAACGGGGGACTTAATTAACAGAAGTCGCCTGAGAATATCGATTTCAAACAAACCTGACTACAACTGCACCTATTTTCTCCACACTGAGTGACTCAACGTGAAACAACCGACCAATCAAGAGCGTGAAGAAGCCTATTGAGTTGGTTAAAATAGACATCTGCCTTTAGTCAGTATATACTTACCACTCATACTCGCCAAGATGGTCGTACTGGCTACGCTCGTAAACTCCAGGGACGCGTTGACAGCCCAGTTGGCAAGAAACCAAAACAAGCAGAAAATCGCCGCTAGTTTGACCGTCTCACGTGTAGTTAGAGGCTCAACGCCATCGGACGAAGCACGCTGAAAGCAATCGTCAGGCCGCACTAATGGCTCAATAAAAACGGCAAACGTACATCTTGGTCAACCTGTGGTTCCTCATCCTCATTGACCAGAACCTGGTACCCCTGTCTACATTGGGGTAAGATTGGATGATACCAAAACGATCGCAAGAGATTACCCATTCTCGTATTTCTCTCCAAACCTCCTCCGACACAGGTACCTCACGAGAGCGGGGATAAGATAGACTGAGAACGATGCCGTGTTCATGTAGGTGACGCTAACGTTGGGACATGATAAACACGTCGCTACTGATAAGGAAATTATCTGACTCACAAGAACGGTTTATTGTAGCCATCTTCGAATAAGTCCTAAGCAGACAAAGGACGATGGTTAACCGAGCACTGGACATTTTTTGTATCCTCACACTCACCTGAGTCAAGAAATTCGACCCAGTCCACTCAAAGACTACAACAAGAAGCAACACGAGTCCTATGACATACTGCTTGCGCTGTTGTGTTACCTGCGCGCCGGGAATAGTTTGTTCTCCTGACATGCGGTGAAAAAGTGGCCTGAGCCAAAGTCTTTGCAGACAACCGTCCGTTATGAGTGGCGCAAATCAGGCTGTGGATGGCGAGTTTACGGGTACAAAAGTCTAAGTTACGTAACGTTCGACACTTAAGTCGGGGTCCGATGTTGACAATTGAAAATCAATTGTGAAATTACCCGATTCAGTTCTTGAAGGTTAGTACATTTGCAGCGAAGAAGGGGACCGACAGGCGAAACAAACTGTAGAACATGTGCCCTTTTAGGATTATTTTAGCCCTATTTTACACAATTTGGTACTTTTAATAACCGCATGATGTAGCCAAGAACCAACAGCAGCATGTATGCGTATTGTGTTTAGTGTGCTACTAAAAAATCAGCCACCCGCTGGCCAATAACCTCCTGAATGGTGGTAGATGGGTGACGATCATCGTACCACAGTCCTCCGCCCTTGACATCTGGATCGGTGATGTTGAATGCGGCCGGGTCTGCGTAGAATTCATCCCAGAGCCTGTGTATCGAATAGAAAACCGTAGTACCGACGTGCGTGGCAGTAAAATTTGCGACATGACCTAGCGTTGCATCGTTCCAGATAGATATTTGCTCCTCCACTTGCGTACTGTAATTGCCACCTATGCATGAATGCCCAATGCTTAGCACATTTCCAACGTGGCCCGGAGCGAGGTTCTCTCACCTGGGGAGCGATCAAAGGGCGGAAGGTTCAAAAACAAGAAATTGCGGGCGCCAGTAGCATACAGCTCGTCTTGTAGTTGAAATAGTTGGACGAATCGGTCGGGGAGAACACCTCGGCTGGGGTGTATTAGTGCAATTCGGAAAGTGACACGACTGGGCAACTACACACTTGACATGGTTGATCCCAATCCACATGGCCGTCATGTGTTCACGTTTAAGTAGTTCGTTCCATGGTATGGAGGAATCTTGCTCTTACCAAATAGCGAACCCGTGTCAGACCATGGGCAGCAGTCGGGCTTTGTTCCGGCCGTTGGAATAAACTGTTGTTCGACTTGTTTCGCAACTCCCGGAACTTGGTTGCCGCTAATGGCATAGTCCCAAGTAAGAATCAAGGAGTCGTTTACCTGGGTGGTCAGAAACCCTAACCTTGTGTGCTAATACATTCATTAGTAGCCCGTGGTAATTTCCGGCTTAACTAACCCAGTTCCTCCGTGAATAATGGTGGTTTCTGGGTATTTAAGACCTATGGGATTCGCTGCAGTGGGCATTGGTGAGGTGCTCCTGAACCCCACAGTGGACTAAGAGTCTCTGCTTCAAAAGATGCGTGAGCTACGATGGTAGTGTCTGACGAACGAGGCTGGGAGACTCGCAAAACGAACAAGTAGCTTAGCGATTGGAAGTTTACCCAGCCCGGGTTATATAGGACTTGAACCAAGTAACCGAAGGAGGGAATCCCATCAGCGGAGCCGGAACGGGCCGTCTAAGCGTCGGCTTACAGGAAGGAGATTCATGCCGCAGAAAACACTGACTTATTGGACAACAGGATGCCCATTGATAGGTTTCCATCAAGCTCTATAAGCGAGACATAAGTGGATCTTAGAATTTAAGATCATATATAGTAATGGCATGTCTCTTTCAAGGTTGCCTGCTTCATGCTACGGAGAGTTCACCTAGACGCCTCGGGGAGGCTAGTGTACATTGCTCCGTTGGCCTATTAGGTAAATGATTTGGGGGGAAGGGGGTTAGTATATGATAACCTATCTTCGCGAATGGTAGCTGAGTTACGTTCGTCCGTTCCGGTCAATATCCGCTTGTAGTAGGGACGTAAGCCTGGAAGCCAAAGCTGGAACGACGCTCCACATATGATATTCTATCTCGGTAAATAAATAAACATATCTCGGCAAATAAAGACTTCTTTGGTACGAGTGCGATGCCCTTGAGCTCGATTGGATGTACTGCAATATCACCACGACCTCTCAGCATTGAGATAGCTTCGACAGAGCCCCCAGGCGTCCTCAGCGCACGTTTCGCTGGTACGCAGCTTCTGGAGAGTTATATAAACCTAGGAGAGTTCCCTAGAGGCGCATACATCTCATGCCTCTTAATTTACTTCGGAATCGCGCTATGTGCTCTGATCTTGTTGGATGGACAAGGTAAGCATCATGTTTCGCATTCCGTTAGGCCTACTTATCAACCTTGCCTGCCGGTATAAGTAAAATCATGTCTATACGACCAAAATTAATCCGGTGGGTATTGGTTGCACCCGGTGGGTTGCTTACATAAGGTGCTCGGAGACTGCAATCGTGATTTGATCGTAATTCTTATACTCTCAACCTTGTGCGACTTCCAGCAAGCTCCCAGTTCAAAATCTCGCCACACAGGGCCCATAATAACCGCAGCTTATGCGCTGATGCTATGCGTGGGTCATGAGTAACGAGAGTACCTATTCTTTCACGAGCGCAGGCGGTGGCTGTCACGGCACTTCGAGAATCTTGGCCATGTGTGGCTGGCGCTTAGGTAATCCTGGGTTGACTAGTGGCGCGAGATCTTTGGCTGTCCGCCCCATCGACCTTGCCACCGTCCCACGATGATACGTCCAGCTGTTAACCAAATCGCCAGTGCAGTAATTGAAGGTATCAAGGAGGGTAGCGAATGTAAGACACATAATTCAACCGCCGCCAGCCAAGCCTTGTGCGTTAATTAGAGCACAGTTGACGACAACACGATTCTATCTCTTCATCATGTTTTTCACCATACATTTATAGCAGCGCTTGATTTAATAGATAGAAACAGAGGTTAGCAGCTGGGAATGAGCTTTCCGGGCCGAGTTTTAACAGTGGGCGTACTGTGCCAGTTTTGCGCGTTGTGCACCAGCAGCGAGAATATTTCCAAGTGTATGGCACAGACGAAGTATACTCTGTGTGCATGAACTTGGTAGATATGTGCCATGATGCCACCGAGCAAATCGTAGGCTATGGTGATCATGGATCGAATTGGTCTGTTCCTAATGGCTGGTGCTCTTGCCCAACGTTCGTTGCGACTGTGGTAATTGCAATGGAGCAACCAATGGTTAGTCAATGTCACTAATCCGATAGCATTACTGGTTGATAAATTTATCTGGAATTGGGTAGTGCAAACATCTTCTCGCTGTTCTCCTTTCTCTCAAACTAGGCAAATCACCATCGACAGCGCGGAACAACCGGGAGATCAGCCTGGCGTTGTTAGATGACAACCTGAGCGGATGAGGAACATTGTCCGGGTACATTCTTGCGGGTTGCGGGTTGTTCAGTTGGAAACGCAAAGTACCAATCGAACGAAGCATTACACGATTACTATGAGCGGTCTACGTGGGTATATGCCTACATTCGCTAATAAAATGATGGTACCAAGTCTATATTTATTCTTCCATCCGATCTTCCAGGAGTTCTGCAAAGCTCAGCAGCGACTTGACGAGCGAATCAATCCCCCCGGTAGGACCTGGTCCCGATGATGGTGCTTCCCCTATGGTGGCAGCCAGGTTGCGAAGCTCAGATGGGTCGCCGAAGCCATACCAATTAGGTTTCGAACTGCCTTCCTTTTTGCCCCAGCAAACGACAAAAGTAGACCAATTGTCCCACCGGTCTCCCCCACGGATAGATTTGGGCGGTGATGCCAAAGCGAAGTACTCACGCCCTGACCAGTCAGACCCGAGGAAGGTACCTCTGCTAGTGCAGGCGCGTAGTTCGAGGTTGTAAGCCACGGTGAGACTGCGCAGTGTTCGCTGATGTTTCGCCTCAGCCACCTTCCGCTGGAAAAATGTTCATAAAGTGCCTAAACCCGTTGAGTTGTCGAGCTCACCTTGGCTTTGACCTCTTTGATTTTGGTTAGGGTAGAAGCATCGCCACGCGGAGGTTTACCGCCCTTTGCTGCCCTCTCTCGGGCCTTTGTTTCTGCCAACGCTGAGAGGCTTGTGGCAAATTGGCGGCGTTGTTTGGCCCAACGCTCTTTCTCTTCGGCTGTTTTAGCAACGTACGATTTATGCGCAGCCGATGCAAGCGTGCGCAAACCGATATCGATGTCGCTGCGCACGCTAGGGGCCTGTAGAGCAGTTTCCGCCATAAAGACTAAGATAGGCAAGAACTGTGCCCCGCAGACAAGCTCAAAACCAAGTGAATTGTCCCTTGGGGGTAAAGCCGGCTGAGAGAGTTGGGCCAGTTTAGAGGTTTGGCGAGTAACCCGGCCCTTCGATTCGTCCTCGTCGTCGCTTTGTTCGTCAGAATAGTCATCAGCGTCATTAGGGGGAGCCTTAGGGTCGGGCAATTTGGGGTAAGAGGTTCGGCGAAGTTCGGCAAGTGAGTCCCAGATAATGCTGAGGTCTCCTTTAGCTGCACGAACATGTTTGATCGCGGTCTGGCACCCCCGGCGTAAGCTCGGGCTACCATCAGCTCCCACTAGGTCAAGTAAAGCCAGGAATGCGGCCTTTAGGGTCACCCGGGGAAGGTATTGACACGTAGGAACAGTGAGCTGTGAGAGGGTATCCAGATGGGCTTGAGTGAATTTTGTGAGGGGCTGAAATCGTGCCAAGAATTCCCTGAGCTTGTTAGGATCACTTGTTAGTCCAGATTGCATTGGTCGAAGCAAGAGTTTGCAGGCTCACTTGCATCCTTTCCATGATCTCATCAAACGAAACAGCAGTTGAAATCGGTGTCCACTTTGGTTGTTTGATGGCATGGCCGGATTCGGTGTGTTCAGCAGAGGGTCTAGCAAGCTAGATATGTCAGGTTAGGAAATGGGCTGTGGTCGGCAGCAGCCCAACATGTGGCGCTGATCAGAGGCTCTTAGCTAACCTGGTCCCCAGATTTTCCTCGCGCCGAGCCGCGAGGTTTCTTTGCGTTTGAAGCACTCCCGCCGACCAAATCAGAGATACTCCTCTTCCGTTTTACCGCTCCAACACCTGTGTCGGGATCGGGCTTGATGTTCTGGGTGTCCGCCACGTTCTTGAGTTTGGACGGTGTTTTCGTTGGAGCTTCAGTTCGATTGAGCGCGGGGCGAGAAGATCGCGTCGCGTTGTTGTTGTGACGAGAGAGTGGGGTAGGCATCTCTATAAAAAATCCCGGCATTGTGGGAGGCGTTGAGAGTTTGGGAGAGTGGAGCTTATGGTTGTTGTGCGCGACGCCAGGATACCCACGTGACCTATTTATTTCAATGGTTGGGCCCATTGTTGGGCAGGTCCGCGTTCTTTCCACAGTAAAACCATGCATATATACAGCCAAACTAAAAACGAGACGGAAAAGAGAAGAGTACTACAGTCGTCTAGGCGTTAAAGCACCGGACGCGAACATTTCAATCTGCCCCCCCTCACCCCCCGCGTTGGGCCCACGGGTCGACCGTTCGCCTTTGCCGAAGATCCTGCCCGAACCGCGATTGGGGTTGAACCATGCTCAATTCATCCACTTCGTGGAATACATCTTGGCCTCGGTCAAGAATCACGGCGTCTTGATCGGTCAGCGACCATTCACCGCGCGGGATTTGTGGCTCGCGTCCCGCAGCATCCGGCGCCGGCATTTCCACACGTTCGGAGGCTTTGAACTCCTCCCAGGGCATCTGGGTATATTTAGTGAGCGGTGCCTTTGACGATGGGTCACCCTTGGGGCCAAATATCTTGAGTTCTGCCATGGATGTTTTCAGCGCGCATATCCACTTATTCCGGCGTTTGGCTACAAAGGTAATTAGCCGTCTGGTATAGTTGTGTTGAAAGGCTAGGCACACTCTTCAGCGCGCCTTGCTGCCAGTTTGATTTATATAGAATCTCAGCCTTCAGCGTCATTTTCGCTTGGTCGGGGATGTCTACAAACACGATGAACGAACGCATATATTTATGAAGGATGGGCACTATACCTGAAACCACGACGTCAAAAATTGGTAGGTAGTCTCGCCCCTGCGACTGCACGAACGAGAGCATTTGGCGTCGTAGCGCCTCGATTTGCTCAAACTCTGTACTATAAGCAACATCAAACACGAAGGTTTCAGACATTGGCGCGCTGCGCCGAATGTTTGAAATAAACTGAAGCGGGCGGGTCAATTAAAAGCAACATATTCGAACGAGAGTTCGTACATACCTTGGCACCAAGACCACCATTCGAAGCTTGGACGAGACAACCGCGGCTCGTGTCAATAAAAATAGTGCTAAGGAGACGCATCTCTTTGACAATGTATGTCGCCTTGTCAATGTCCACGCGGTCACCGACATCATAAGGGTGTTTGCTGTGGACGGTGAGTCTTGCCAGCGCTCTCAGTTTCAGGGGAAACTCACATAAATAGAAAAATAATCGAAGACAATACTTCAGCCGCGGATGCGCCAATGAGCCAGGAAAGACCTGCAAGAGCACTCAGCAATCCGAGATCATTTCTATGGTTGCCCAAAACTACCAAGTACGAGGGCTCCCGCGCCAGTCAACAGCGTCACCAGCTTCGTCTCCTGAAATAGGACTTAAGTTAGTAGCCAGGTCGAGTTCCAAGTGTTAAAAGATCGTAACGAACCAGAGTGACCGCAATCACTACCGCAGCAATGATGAAGTACAAGCTCATTAAAATATTATCGAGTCGCCCTACAGCCGAATCAATATCGCGCATCGAGTTTGCGAGCGAGAGCCGCTCGCGGTGAATCTCTAGGCACGCCATTTCTATTTCGTCTCGAGTGACGTCATGGTTTTCGTCCTTGTCGAACATTCCGAATGCAATTTCGGCCGTCTCATGGTTCGGGAAATAACGCGTGATATCGGTGATGACAAGAGCGGTGGCGCCGGGCTGAACAAATGAGTAAAAAATACGACGAGCAAGCTGAAGTCGAGGTGCGTCAACACAGCCGGACTAAATGCGATCGCGATGGTAACTTACGAGACGGGTTTTATTGGCCGATGACAGAGCTGTGGCAACCATTGCTGCTGGGGAATTGGGCTGTAGTACCGAGCTTTTTTCAGGTTAACGTCAATACTAGTTTGATTTTTGATAACTGAGCGTGCACACCTGCCAGCGATCTCGCTCGCGACATTCCCAAGAGCCGTGGTTGTGGTGGATGCGACGCCCTTGACACCTTTGAGGACGCCTCTGAGAAGTTTCTTTGGGTTGATAGTTGCTGATCCACTTGGCCCGTCTTTGAGGGTATCGCTCCGCCCTGGTATTTCGGAAGAGTGCTTGTACAGCGTGGTAATGCACGAGATTTGCACCTTCTGCTCTGCAATTCGCTCTGCGTAGGAGCGTTCGTGGAATTTTAATGCACTAGAAAATACGTAAGTTAAATATTTATGGTTGCCTGGGGAAAGATACTCACATCCATTGAATCGCAAACTTCTCCCCCAACAGGATCGCAGTGCAAAGCATAACACCGAATAGGATCTTGGAAATCAAGTCAAGGTTGCTATTATTATTAGCCTGGTTGGCGACAGCGTTGGCATCGTTCTCGTTGACGCTCGGCCTGTGTCTCAGAATGAGTTGTGTAAACGCAATCCATTGCGCCAGGCTCCAAGCAGATAAAGCTATGTAGCGTTGAAGGGCCTTTGAATAAACTGAGTATTGTCGTCAAAGGTTGAGAGCGGGGCGATACGCACCGCTAGCCAATCGATATACCTCCTAAGGCCTACAGCTACTACTCCGAGAGTGTGGCGAAGGATCACAGGAAGCGCCATTGCTGCAGCGAGGGAAACCCACCAGCCGACCCAGCACACGCTGAACCAAATACTCCACCATTCGAGGAGTACACTCCAGATATTAGCTTTTGGCACGGTGGTAAGCTGGACAATCCCCGGGATCCAGAGCAGGGCGAGAACCGGCACGATGTAGAGGATCCAACGGGTGATAATGGAGAAATTAAGCAGGTAATGGTAGGCGCGAGCAAGCCTGTTTTTTGGCGTATCACCCTCGGCGAATTGGAGGTGGGCTTCAGTGGCATTTCGCGTGTCAAATCCTAAATTTGGCGATTAGCATACATAAAAAATACGGCAACGGCAGACAAACCATCAATATTCTTCTCAATTCCTGCAAGCACACCCCAGCTCGAGTTCCGTGGATGACCTGGCCGTTGAGGTTTCTCACTCTCTTGATCTTTCGGTTGGGCAAATCCACCAGGCCAAGAGTCAGTTCCGCTCGCGCTGGCACCGTGTTTGTTATCCGTGTACGAGTCTTGCTTGGCAGCCACATAAGGAAGTGGCGGCTCCACTATATGCACGTGAGGTGACGTAGCTGGTTCGGGTATTGGCGGTGGATTGTGGGGCGCGAGTGGTGCGGTTGGAGCGCCTGGGGACGGCTCGGGCGCGGGTCGATGGGGATGTGGATTGGGCGGAGACTGTGTTGCGACGCCGTCTGAGTTGTGAATATCTATCGAGTGGTATCGTCCGGGGCCGGTGGGTTGAAGGTGCGACATGGTTGTCTGGGGGTGAAGACTGGGTGGCCTCCCGCTCGCAAGCGATTTAACGGGCGTTAAGATTGTGCAGGGCAAATTTGTTGCCACATGCGACTATGGACTCTGAAATGTACACGTCAGTTATTCGGCTACAAACTCGCCCGTGCTGGGTGCATGTTCGGCTCCATATCCAGCCTTGATTAACTGATCTAGGAATCACCCCCATGCTATTGAAAACGTTTATACTTGACCTAAGTGTACATGTTTCGTCTCGGTGTCGAAGCGCCGGACACGGACATTTCAATCTCTTCCCCCCTACCCGTCGCGTTGGGCCCACGGGTCATGCGTCGTTGTCGAAGATCCTGCCTGGACCGCGACTGGGGCTGGGCCATGCCTAGTTCGTCCGCCTCGTCAAACACATCCTGGCCTCGGTCAAGGATAATGGCGTCTTGATCAGTAAACGACCATTCGCCACGCGGGATTCTTGGCTCGCGCTCCGCAGCATCCGGTGTTGGCATTTCGGTGCGTTCGGAGGCTTTGAACTCCTCCCAGGGCATCTGAGTATATTTGGTGAGCGGTGCCTTTGCCGAGGGATCACCCTTGGAGCCGAATATCTTGAGCTCTGCCATAGATGTTTTCAGCGCACATATCCACTTGTTCCGACGCTTGGCTACGAAGGCAATTAGCCGTCTGGTATAGTTATGCTGGGGGAATAGACTTACTCTTCAGCGCGCCTTGCTGCCAGTTTGATTTGTAAAGGATGTCTGCCTTCAGCGTCATTTTCTCTTGGTCGGGGATGTCTACAAACACGATGAGAAGGGCGCATATATTGTCAAAGATCAACACTATACCTGAAACTACGACGTCAAAGGTTGGTTGGTAGTCCCGTCTCTGCGATTGTACGAACGAAAGCATTCGGCCCCGTAGCGCCTCGATTTGCTCAAATTCGGTATCGTAGGCAACGTCAAACACGAATGTCTCAGACATTTGTGCGCTACGCCGGATGTTTGAAATAAACTGAGGCGCATGAGTCGAATAAATAAAAAGGGCACGTTTGAACGGGAGTTCATACTTACCTGAGTACTGAGGCTAGCGTTCGGAGCTTGGATGAGGCAACCGCGGCTCGTGTCAATAAAAATAGTACTAAGGAGACGCATCTCTTTGACGATGTATGATCCCTTGTCGATATCTACCCGGTCGCCGACATCGTAAGGATGTTTACTGCGAATTGTGAGTCTCACCAGCGCTCTCAGTTTCGGGATAAACCCACATAAACAGGAAAATAATCGAAGTCAATACTTCAGCTGCGGACGCGCCAATGAGCCAGGAAAGACCTAGGAGGGCGCTCAACATTTCAAGATAATTTGCATAGTCACCCCGGCCTACCAAGTACAAGCGACCCCGCGCCAGTCAACAACGTCGTCAGCTTCGCTTCCTAAAAGTATAATTAATTTAGCAACCAGAACAAGCACTAGGTGTAAAAAATATAACGAACCAGAGTGACCGCAATCACCAATGCAGCAATGATGAAGTACAAGCTCATCAAAATATTATCGAGTCGCCCTACAGCCGAATCAATATCGCGCATCGAGTTTGCGAGCGAGAGCCGCTCGCGGTGAATCTCTAGGCACGCCATCTCAACTTCGTCTCGAGTAGCATCATGGTTTCCGTCTTTGTCGAACATTCCGAATGCAATTTCGGCCGTCTCATAATCTGGAAAATAATGCGCGATATCGGTGATGACAAGAGCGGTGGCACCGGGTTGAACGAACGAGTAAAAAATACGACGAGCAAGCTGAAGTCGAGGTGCGTCAATACAGCCGGACTAAATGCGATCGCGATGGTAACTTACGAGACGGGTTTTATTGGCCGATGACAGAGCTGTGGCAACCATTGCTGCTGGGGAATTGGGCTGTAGTACCGAGCTTTTTTCAGGTTAACGTCAATACTAGTTTAATTTCTGGTAATTGAGCGTGCACACCTGCCAGCGATCTCGCTCGCGACATTCCCAAGAGCCGTGGTTGTGGTGGATGCGACGCCCTTGACACCTTTGAGGACGCCTCTGAGAAGTTTCTTTGGGTTAATAGTCGCTGGTCCACTTGGTCCATCTTTGAGCGTGTCACTCCGTCCTGGTATTTCGGAAGAGTGCTTGTACAGCATGGTAAGGCACGAAGTTTGTGCTTTCTGCTCTGCAATTCGCTCTGCGTAGGAGCGTTCGTGGAATTTGAATGCACTGGAAAATACGTTAATGTTTATGATCATTTGGGACAAGTCACTCACATCCATTGAATCGCAAACTTCTCCCCCAATAAAATAGCAGCGCAAAGCATGACACCAAATAGGATCTTGGAAATCAAGTCAAGGTTGCTATCGTTACTAGCCTGGCTGGCAACGGCGTTGGCATCACTCTCGTTGACGCTCGGCCTGTGTCTCAGAATGAGTTGTGTAAACGCAATCCATTGTGCCAGGCTCCAAGCAAAGAAAGCCATAAAGCGTTGAAGGGCCTATTAATGAAATAAACTGAGTGTTATTATCAAGGGTTAAGAATAAGGCGATACCTACCATTAGCCAGTCGATATATCTCCTTAGCCCAACAGCTACGACTCCAAGGGTGTTACGAAGGACCATTGGGAGTGCCATTGACACGGCAAGGGCAGCCCACCAGCCAACCCAGCACACGCTGAACCAAATACTCCACCACTCGAGGGGTACACTCCAGATGTTGGCTTTTGGCACGGCGGTAAGCTGGACAATCCCAGGGATCCAGAGCAGGGCGAGAACCGGCACGATGTAGAGGATCCAACGGGTAACAATAGACAAGTTGAGCAGGTAATTGTAGAAACGAACGAGCCCATTTTTTGGCATGTCGCCTTCGGCGAATTGGAGATGAGCTTGGGAGGCATTCCGTGTGTCAAATCCTAGGTTTGGTCTATTAACGTGCAGCAGTACGTGATAACGATAAACTGACCTTCAATATCCCTCCCGATCCCTGCAAGCAAATCCCAGCTCGGGTTTCGTGGGTGGCCTGGCCGTTTGGGTTTCTCATTTTCTTGATCCTTCAGACGAACAAATCCGCCAGGCCCAGCGGCCGTGCTTGCGCCAGCGCTATGGTTGCTATCTGCATACGAGTCTTGCTTGACAGGTGGGTAGCGGGGCACGTAGGGCATTGGCGGCTCTGCCATATGCGCGTGCGGTGATGCAGATGGTTCAGGCATTGGCGGTGGGTTGTCGAACCGGTAACCCGGCGCGAGTGGCGCGGTCGAATGAACCGAAAACGCGTCTGAGGCTGGCTCAGGCATAGGTTGATGAAGATAAGGATTAGGAGGGGAGTGTGTTGGAACATGGTCTGAGTTATGGAGATCTATCGAGTGATACCTCTCGGGGTCGGTCGGCTGGTTGCTGCTGAGGTGAGACATGGCTACCCAGGAGTAAAGACTGTAGTTGAGAGAGAAAGGCCAAGGTTGGGGTCCTCGTTCGGTGCAGGTGAAAAAACGATCACGAGAGTTAACGGCAGGTGTCAAGCCGTCCTAGCGACTGATATTCACCACCCCAAAATAAAGTCACAGCAAACCGGCCCTTAGCATGGCCGCTACCCACGTGACTACACCACTCCCCTTTCCTCTCCCCATCAGCTCGCGCTACAACTGCAGACATGGATCGAATGAGCACGTCTGTATCTAATAGGCGACTCCGCCGAGGTCAGCTACCTAAGTTTGACGATGATATGCATGCTGGTTCTGCGTACATCCCGTCTTTCTCTGGACTGGACTCGGAAGCGCAAGATCGCCCCGGGTCGAAAAGCCCTGGATGGAAGCTAAAAGTTTTAATGCTCCTAACCTCATCGACAGCACATATTGATCAGACTGGGGTTCGCCACATGTTGCCATCACCTGGCAGTCGTTTTCGATCCATTGTCAAATGGCTCGCAGTTCTGTATCTGGGGTCTTGTCTCCTCATCTTTAGGCCACTCGAAGCCCTTAATGCCCTCTTACCATGGGCAAGATCTAGCCATACACTCTCAGTATTATCCTCAAGCACATGTGAGATTAATTTTTATTGTGTTTCGCCTAACTTCATGGAATCTGGCAGATAACCCTCCGCTTGGAACCATGGACGCTTCCCTGCTCTTTTCAAAACTGGCACCTTACCTGGGAAACCTCGCCCCCAATGCCATTCAGGTCGTTCTGAACGAACCCAACTGGAAGGTGGATATTGTGTCTCCCGTAGCCTGCTGCGTGTGGATACCAGACTCCCACTTGGACGCCCTTGACGGGTGGCTCGGGCTCTCTGGATGTAAGCTGCTTGCGCTGTTAATTAAAGTCAGTTCACTGAGCTTCGTAGGCTCCAGCTCGGTATTAATTACTACCAGTCACGCCCCCGGATCCCCAACGCATAACCAACTGGTCAGCAGAATACAGGAAGTTGTCAGTCGGAGACACCGGCCACAGAGTACGGTCATTCTGATCTCTACTCCAACATACTTGTCCAATCCAAACACATACATCAACCTGGCTCGCCTGTTCTCCAAGTCCCCAGGGCCTTACTCGCACCTCCGGAACGGCACCCAGTCCTTCCGACTAGGGACTTCTCAAATGCAGTGTCACGAATGGAACTCCATGTGCGAACGGTAGATTCTGAGATGCTGTTCAACACTTCGGACGTCGAGGGCCAACCATACACGGATGCCTTACTGGCACCTCGAGATTCCCCAATATGGTGCCCCGAACAAGGACCCTCCGCGCGTGCCGGGCAAGAGTGGTTGGAATGCACTCGTCATTTTTTGCTGTACTATGGAGGCCAGTTGAATCAGATGCAAGCGCCAGGGCAAACTCCAACCAATGGTCCTGTGAACTACCGATTATGAAAATGTGGGACATAGATACGGTAGCTAAAAGGGTCGCACTGAAATGACTGCGCACAAAAGCTAGAATGCAATATATATTAAAAGCCATCGACCGACATCTGTAATGCCTCTTCTTCGTCTGTCACACTGGCATCCACTTTTTCCTCGCCCGATACTCCCCGCTCGTCGTCTTCAGAGTCATGAAATACGTCGTATATCCCTTCAACTTCAGGCCCGTCCACCACGATTCCAAGCAGTGCTTCTGACATCCCTATACACCCAAGTATGTCTTAGAATTGTCTACCTTATAGCCAACACGCGGGCAACCTACCTCGAATTTCGCGTATCATAGCGGACCGCGTCTCATCTAGGTACTCCGGTGGATCTCCTGACGAAAGCCGCCCAAACGCAACGATGAACATATGGACAAGGCCGTTGAACGAGCCGCGGGGAGCATAGCATAGCCGTTCGCGAATATTGGGCTCGGGATCCGAGCTGAACGAGAGATAGTGCAATAGCTGGATGGCAAGCCGAAGGGCATCGATGGGACTACAACAACGCAGGTGAATCATAAAGGCACAACCCGGATGAAAATATTGTGACCAACCAGCTGTCGTGGCTCTCCGCACTGTTCTCTGACAATTCAAGTTCCGACCAGATAGCTGATGTGACATGGTAGATGAACGATACCAAGGATGGTATGAGCGTCAGGGATTCCACGAGTGTTGTTAGGGCCTGAGTATCCGCAATTGCGAGCTGGGAAAGGGCTGTTAAAACGTTATGGTACAATTCTCGGTGCTGAAATAGAAAGTTAAGTCAGCTGCGCAGGTTGTTTCGCCACTCCCTCACGTACGTGATCCTTGGTGTCATGTTTGCGGTACCCTGACAAGTGTCGACAAAGCAACTCGACCAATGGAACCTTGACCGAATCATTCGTTGTAGGAGGATTCGTCTCTGGGAAAGTCAGCAGACCACGAACTAAGGCTGGACCTAAATATCGCATTGCTATAGTTAGAGACATGCGGTTCATAACGCAGATAAAAAAAACCCACGAGATGCAAGCGTGCTCAGAGCGCGGGTCGCCCGGACTGTCCAGGGAGGAGGATAGGAAGGGTCGAGCAATATAGGAAATACACCAGCGGTTCGGGCCAATGCAGAAAGTCTGGGTGGAGAAATAGAGTGTCATAAAAAAAAGCGTGAGGAATACTAGCGAGTCGGGCTTGCCTGATAATCCCATCATCCGTGGCTTGCCATCCCAGAGTTTCGCACAGTGTAAGTGTACTCTCGCCAAGATACCATAGTGCGCTTTGACCGAGGTTGTCCTTTGTGCACCTTAAAATCACGTTGCACAGTGTGGACGCCAGAAGCGAGTCGCCCTCTTGAGCGCCGGCATTTAAGAGGTACCCAGCGATGCCGGGGACCGCTGTACAAACAGTGATAAGCAGGTTGAAAAGAATGTAGAGCGAGTCAACCTGAAAAATAAGTATTGCCAGTTGTAAAGAACCAACATTATAAATCGATGCAGGAAGCACGTACATGCTCCGTTTCTCCGAATACTTGAGCCAGTTGGGCTAGAGCAAGCGATGCTTTGCTCGCACATTGGTCCCAGGCGGGAAGCCCCCCATCCGCCAAGCCCGACGACGCGCTAAACGCATCAAATAGTCCAGTGCATGCGGTGCTGAACCGTTTCTGCAGATCGAGAGTAACCGGAACGGTGAGAAGATGTTGCAAGCTGAAGGTCTTTTGACCTTCTGGGGGGCGGAACAACGCGATATGCGTAAGTAGAACCATACGTAACTACAATTCGCTGTGAATCAAACCACATCGTATCGGACACTGTAGTGAGGGCTCACCTCATCAGCATAGTGTACTTGTTCAATGATATCAGCACGGGGATGCGCTTCTACGATCTTCGCGGGCGTCTGTGGTGCAGTATTCGAACCAAATATGTCCAGTTCGATCGCAAACGGTGCTTGGGTTGCGGGTCTGGGCCGGTCCCAAAAACCTTGTGTCCCAAATGTAAGCCGTTGGGCGGGTGTGCTAGTATTTTCGTCTAGCCAACTGTCTTCGGGTTTCGCTTTGCCCTTACCCTTGTCCTTAGGAGGTTGTTGGGTAGATGTCACCATGGGCGCAAATGAATCCTTGTCATCCGAGGTACTCTCGTTGAATTTCATTGGACGATTTCGAAGCTGTTTAACCGGTGATGTGGATCGGGCAAATGAGTTGGTGAGATTGCTGAAACTCTTTTCTTTCTTGCAAAATGAGTTAGATAGTGCAAATTGAGCAGCAAGCGATACAGGAGTTCTGAGTGGCTTGCTAGAAGATACTCGCTCACCTGGAACAGGCGGTGGAGGCATGAGCCCTCTCGGCACTTTCTTCCTCGGGGAGAGTGGCGAGTGCTCCAGGTCCATCATCCTAGAAATTGCTGGAGTCGAACTTTGAGTTTGAGCGCTTCCAGGTGTCTGACGCTTTCTGAGGCTGGCGTTGACGTTGGGGAAGCCCCTGCGCGACGTTTCTCTCTCATATTGCTGAGCAGAATGAGTACTGTTGCACCCGCTACTTCTTCAAACGTACTTTGAAGGCCATTGCGGTCCTTAGCTGATCCATCTCCAGTTTCGTACGACGCTCAGCTTCTAATTTGGCATTCTCCGCATCAACCATTTCTTGACGAAGCCGCGCAACTTCCTCTGCATGTTGCTCGGTTTGCTAATGAAGCCAACCCTATTAGATACCAAATAAGTTTGATGGCCAGACAGACCTTTCGCATCGTACGCCGGAGATTCTCTGCTTCACCGGACTTCGCAAAGCTATGTTCCTTGCTCTCTTCGAGAAATGTACGCAGTTTTTGTCGCTCCGACTCGGCCTGTTCCGGCTCGTCCCTTTAGACAAGTCCTGCAACACGCGGAGTTGACCTACCTGAGCCAATTGTGCCCGCAGAGCGTCAAGCTCCCTTTGTAAGTGCTCATCACGAGGGCGTGCAATGACATCGTTCCCTGTCCGAAGAGGATACTGGGTAGGTGGCGCGCCGTTTTTGGCGAGACCACGACTAATTGCCTGCGACAGCGACCCGGCACGAACGAGAGGGCGCGCCCCTTGTGTAGAAGGGGGAGTGTCGAGATCATGGATAGAGTTACTAGAATTGTGGCGTTGCAAAGACCGTGCAGCTGAGGCTCCCCCGTTGCGCGCTGGCCCATGAGTGGGCGGGACCGGCCGCTGCTGGGTAGGTTCAGGGACCAAGTACTTTGACGAACCCGAAAAAGCAAGTGAATGTGCGCGGATGGAGACAAGTGAAGGTTCCGGAGAGTCAAGGCTGTATGTCCCATCCGCGTTGACAAGTATATCAGGAGCATCGTCATCCGACATCTGAGCGTCTTGCACTGGCGTCCGCCCACCGACTTTGGCGCGCTTGGGTGGAGGTGGATTCGCTCCTCGTGTAGACATTATGGTCGTGGTGGTACCATAATGAGCCACAGAGTTCATTTGTGAGACTTGAACTCCGCATTTCTCTTCGACCTCCTCGAGTATTCGAAGGTCATCGTCGTCCAAGTTTAACAGAAAATCTTCATCGTCGTCGCCATAGTCCGAGGACATGGCTTCATTCCAGTGCCTTTGTAGATTGGTGGCTCAGTGGTGGCGATCCGGAACTAAAATGAGAAGACCTCTATGGTGGTGGCAATCAGAAGTAGTGATCGTGCTAGAGTTGGAAATGTGTAGGCGCTTAGATCATTGTCCTTTGTCCAAACATCATCAGACGTATATAAAGCCAGGCCTCCTCGATATGCCTGTCCCAGACTACCTCAATGACTCTCCTACCCTTCCTCTGGTACGCGGTTTTGCTGGGAGCTTTGCTTATCGGCGCAGCAGTCTGCTACGTGCTCAGGATTCTATTTATCTTGCCACTTCTGGATCCAATGCGGAAATTACCTGGTCCCGAGTCGGTTGGACTTTTCGGGAGCCATATGAATATTGCTATGAAGTTAGTTATATTTTACAATTCGATAAACTCGCCTATTGACTCCCTCCAGTGCCAACATCACGGGCAAGACCTGTGACAACCTGGTCAAGAAGTATGGCAAGACCATGCGTCTCGATGGATTTGGAAGCGTGAGTCTCCCAGACTAAATCATTCTGTATTGTCTTCAACTTGATATAGTGGGATCCACGATTTTACACCTTGGATCACCGTGCTTTGACTTATGTACTCAACAACTCGAACAAGTACCAAAAACCATGGCAGTCGCGTCGTATTATCGGCGGCCTAATCGGATATGGTATGCTTGCCACCGAAGGAGCGACTCACAGATTGCAAAAGAAAGTCATCACTCCTGCCTTTTCCTCGGCCAACTTAAGAGATTTTTTGCCCATATTTTTCAACAAGGCTAAAGAAGTGCGCCCAAATTGTTTTACTACAGCCAAATACTTATTGTTGTACCTCAGCTCCTGTCCCAGTGGGATGGTATTATGGAAACCTCGGCACAGGACGACAAGGTTGTCAGTTCGGAGGTGGACGTATACCATTGGATGGCTCGCGCCGCATTTGATATGATTGGGCTTGCTGGTAACGAGAATGCAACTTCGATTTTGAGGCAGACCACTCACCATTGCCATCGTAGGTTTCGACTACGCGTTCAACGCGATTCAGAACGAGGACAACCCAGTCTATATCGCCTACAAGAGAATGTTCGGCATGACTCTCGACCAAGAGCGGGGAATTCTCAGTACGATGCTGAGTGTTTATTGCCCGTGGTTCTACAAAATCTTTGTGAGTATCCCCAAACATAATGCACCAGGCATGGTTTGAGCCACCTCATAGCCAGACGACGCTACAAAAGCTGTGACCGCAAGTCATAAGGTAATTTACGCCAAGTGTAAAGAACTAGTCGAGACGAAGCGACAAGCGGTTTTGAAGGAAATGGAATATGGTAATAAAGACGAGCCTGCCAAGGACTTGTTCAGCCGACTCAGTGAGTTCAGTGTTATCATAAGCGTTATCCGTAATTTATCCCCCCCCCCCCTTAGTAAAGTCAAATTTGTCGACCTCAATACCAGAGAATCAGCGTCTACCAGACAGCGACTTGATGGACAATATCAATACCATGTTGTTCGCCGGATCGGACACTACATCCTTGGCTCTAGCATGGACTTTGCACTTGCTCGCACTCCACACCGATATCCAAAACGCTCTACGAGCCGATCTTGTCTCGCTCCAGCACTTGGTCGCGGATCCTTCCGACCCAGCCCTGTTCTCTATGCTCGATGAATTACCCCAACTTGACAATGTCATCCGCGAATCCTTGCGTCTTATCCCGCCAGTACACAGCAGCCTGCGAGTCGCAATGGAGGACGACATAATCCCAACCGCCGACCCGGTTCGAATGTGCGATGGCACCATGAACAGCAACGGGGTCCATATCAAGAGAGGAACATATGTGCACGTTGCGCTAGAGGGCATGAACATGTTGCGTGATGTTTGGGGGGAGGATGCACTAGAGTTTCGACCAGCAAGATGGGATAACCTGCCGGAAGCTGTGAAACAGAACCCTGGCATTTATGGTGGGATGATGACGTTTTCGCATGGGCCTAGAGTAGGTTATTCTATTTGAGCGGTTGGTACATATATTCACTCTCTTCAGGCATGCATAGGCGTTCGATTTTCAGGTATTCCGGTTATCTTTCACGCTTCGCTCGCTAACGTTCGTTTCAGTCATGATAATGAAGACGTTTCTTTACTTCTTGATTACGTCGTACCGCTTTGAGCCCCTGATGCGAATAACCAAAGAAAACCAGTGAGCCGGTCCGCAACATTTTGACTGTATAGAAATTTAACAGCTGTCTCTAGTGTTATGGTCCGGCCCTATCCAAACGGAGAATGGAAGAAGTCTAGTAGACTGCCTCTCCGAGTTACCCGCATCTGATTATACTCTGTGCCCCGATACCAGGTAAGACTCGAGCACGACATCTCTGGCCATCCGTTAACTTGACTATATTATTGCCCCAGTCCCCCGATTCTCACCATCTGTCGCAATTTATTCGGTTTCATAAGTACAAAAGGTGTATTATATGCTGTTTTCCTGTAGAACTTTAATCGTAGCCTCGACCAAGATATCGTGCTCTACTCCGTGGATCCTCGTTTCGAGATCCGCAAGCGTATCCTCCTTTTTAACCTCCACCACCCTCGTCAGAACCGGCTCCCCCCGATCCACCTCCTTCACGACTCGATGCACCATAACCCCCGTATGAGCAACCTCACCGCGCTGAAAAGCATCGAATGCTCTCTCGATAGCATGTGCGCCGTCAAACGCTCCAGGGAGTGCAGGATGCAGGTTGATCACCGGAACCGGCCGTGGATGGGCCATCAAGTCCAAAAACCTCTCGCTCAGGATGTGCATCCAACCCGCCAAGACGACTAAATCGACATCCGGTACCTCTTTCAATATCCTCTCCGCGACCGCTGCGTCATAATCCTCGCGCCCAACTTGAACCCCCTCGCGCGCTTTCGCATTGACGTATGTCTTGTACGCAAGCACGGTTGTCGGGATTGGAGGATCGGCCTGGGCAGCTCGTTGAAGCCCGAATGCGGCCGAGCGGTTGGACAAAACGAACGCAATTTGGGCGGACGGGATACGAGAGGATGCACATGCATCCATGAGAGCTTGAAGATTCGACCCTAAGATTTTGGTTCTAGTTGGCTGCAAAACATCGGCATATATGATACTCACCTGACCCCGAGATGAGGACTACAATTTTGCGGACCTCTTGGACTGACTGAGGGGCGACATCCGACTGGTTCGAGTCCATGGCTGGGATAGTCGTATTTGGTTTACCCTTTGTCAAAGTAGGTCTAGGCTCTCGAAGCGGCGGTTTTATTATGGTGGTCAAAAATGAGCACGGCTTTTGATTTTTCAACAGATGCTCGTGATCAATCAGCGTAAATCGGATTTTTCGTTCACCCCGAAGGCCGATCGAGATACCCTCTAGACCCGGTAAGCACGAAGCCTTGAAGGCAACGAAATTCATAATGTCTATTTCAGTGGGCATAGCATTCATGTTATAGTGTACTCCTCGAGCATCCAGTCAACCGTCTTAACAACCTTGTGTCGGTTTCAACTCGGACAGTACCACAAAATACTGATTTATCTTGCACGATGGGAGGGAACATCGAGCCGGGTCTCTTCGTGTACAACCAACCCCTCCACTGTACAGGCTCCGGCAGGCCCGAGGAAACACAAGCTAACAGCAGGCTGCCAAACAAGGCAACCCAGTGCATAATTGGGGTTACAAAGGCTGTAAATCTTTTGTTCAGAGCGGCAGCAAGGGGGTGAGACATTGGCCAGCAACCACACTGGGAGCCACATTGTTGCCGTTCCATCGTATGGCAGGCTCGTAGTAAGCAAGCCATTGAGCAAACGCATATGGCCGGGACTAGCCCCAGAAAGGGGGAGCGGAGGAACTGGCCCCAAGACAGCGTCGAGTATAGCAAACCTTAGTGGAGACCCCTAGACAGGGCGATAAGACAATGATGAAACGCTGGCTAGGCGCACAAGGCTTGCGCACGGTGTTCCCAGAAGAAGAAGTTGTTGTCCGGGCCACACAGGTACTTACAGCAACAGAATTGACTAGGATAGGTGACCTTCAAATAGCTTTGGTCGCGATGAATTGTCCAGACGATGATGGTCAGCTGAGCCCCTGTGTTTGCCCCTCGATAAATTTGAAATTGCTTTGGTCGTCGTCCTAGGGGCACATCACACGACGGGGCCAAATTAAAAGGCCCACTTGCCGGTGCTATACTGGTGTGCTTCCACACTCGCACACACATCACCACAGAGAAGGATTTACCTTCGTCCCCTCATGCAAGTGACGCGCGACGTCAGCCACTTAGATCCCGTTCTGCCTCCTTTACAACACCCAATAGTTAATAGTCTAAACTACTCAACTGCCAGCTCACATATCAGTGCACTGCGGACAAACGCCCTAGCCGAACAATACTCCCGTATTTCCTATGCATACCTCTTTAGGTAGGAAATCACGCCCATCCAGTTCCGGCAATCAGCCGACGGCTGAACGCCCCAGCAACGTAGATCAATTTACACGCCGGGGCCCGTGTACCTCTGAATGAAAGCACACGACATTTGATTCGGCACGAGCAGTGACTTTTAGTAACAGGAACAAGGGCAAGAAGGATGGTGTACTGTCCAGCGCAATTCGAGAAAAATCAGGGGCAGGTTGAAGTGAAAATATTAGGGGAACCGCAGCCATAAATTTGTACATACATCAGTGGGCGTTGTTGGTCTGGGTGGCTTCCTTCGTCTCCGCCTTCTCGGCATACGTCGGGAGGGTCTCGACAACGATGGGCACCTTGACATCAGCGACGAAGATAACGCTGTCCTCCTCGAGGGCAATTCGACGCTCCGCACGGCGAGCACGCACGGAGCGGACAATAAGCACGCCAAAGACGAACAGCATGCGAAGGAGAACACCGAGTCTACGGAATAACGGTGAGAACCCAAGGTACGCATTAGCGGGTGAAAGGAACGCATACCCGCAACCCAGCACGAAACTAACAGCCCTGCCCTCCCATGGTCCTAGAGAGGCAAGAGCGTGGCTCAGACGGATCATGAGTGGGGGACGACCGTGCAAGGGGCGCATGTGGTGGCGATGATGTGTCGGCAGACGGTTGACAGGGATCTCCTTTCGATAGATCACCGTGCCATTACCATCCGTGAGAGCTGTAGTAAAGTTTAGTCAGTTTACCCAAATGAGAGATGCGGAAACTCACTTTCCACAAAAAACGAGGGTCTATGGAAGCTATCGATAGGAGGAAGACCGAGGATCACGCGCAACTTGTTCCCCCATTGCAGCGACTTGGTGCGCATTCCCTTCATGCGACACCCACCCCGGTGCACTTTGCCATCGCGAATCTGGGCCTGAAGCCTCTCGGTAAACCTGATCCATTCTGGGTCGGGAGTCAGATTAGGAGGAGATCCCAGGAGACCAGTCGGGGTAGGCCGTATGTGACCCGGCGCAGTCACGTCAAGCGCCGGGAGGTTGAACGCAGGGGCAGCAGCATGACCCCATCGGATGATCTGGGCCCGTGGAGGGGCAACATCGGGGGCGGGGACTTGCAGCTTGGGGGTAAAGACGTAAATACGAACGGGAGCTGCGCTGACTAGGCCTGTGAATGATAAGGTAAGCGTAGAGTGACGAACAGGGGAACGGACAACCAACCAGTTGCAGCGGCGAGGATGACTGAGACAGCAGAGAACTTCATTAGGGGCTGTGGGTGGCGTCAGCAACGATCAAAACGGCGTCGGTGGACTACGCACCAGGGGGGATGTGGTGGTTGGGAGCACCAGGGGATGTTTAGCTGCGGATTGCTCCGGGCGCCAGATATATGATGACATGATGGATCAGGGTCCAGAGGCAAAGTTACCAACCAGCCTGTGGCAACGGTAGAAAGGCATGCTGCTGGAGCGGTCTTGTAGATGATGATAGCTTGAATGTAAATTTATGTAGTTGTCGGATATATACACCAAATCTAATACTAACGGCAAAGTTCACTTGATACAACATAATAACAACCTCCCACATTCGCTCAATCCACGTCCATCTCCTCGGGGTCCTGCGGCCCCTTCTTCGCGCCTGGATCTGGCGTTTGCGTACCGCTCTGCGGCTGTGGTGTACCTGTCCCAGTCCCGGGCGTAGATTCTGTCACGGTCGGCTTGGGTTTGGGCTTGCTCAAGATCGGCTGGGAAAAGTAGATGAGCTCGTCGCGTCGTCGCAAGACCTCTGCAGCAGTCAGGATCGGGTCCGATGTCTTGGGTTTCTCGAGTTGGCGCGCAGACATATCGTCCAACCACTGCTGCTCCGTCGCACAGCGCTCAACGATCTTGTTGCGTTCCGCCTCGTCAACGTGCGCATAGTCGGGCTCGTTGACTTTGCTCATGTATGCACCGATAGTCTCACGCAGTTGAGCAGCTGCGCGCGGACGCGCCTCGAACTCGCGGTAACGGGTGGTAACTGGATCGCCGAGTGCGTGCAGCCCCTCGAGGCGCTCGACATAGGCAGACTTGGCCGCATCTTCGCCCTCCTCGGAGTACAGCCAGTCTTCGGCTTGCTGCGCCAGCTCGAGGATCTTGGACTTTTCCTCCGAAAGAACGAATGGCGCCAGTCGCTCATCAAGCTTTCCACGCATGTCGTAAACGTACTCTTCGAGCGCGTTTTTACGGTCCTATGAATAGAAAACGCGTTAGCTCTTATATGGGGATGTGATGGGCTATATGCGCGCTTACCTCGGTATCCGCAACGAGTTTGTCTGCAGAATGCATCGAGTTTTCGGACTCGCGCAACTGCTCAAGCGCCGCAGGTTCCAAAGACGAATAACGAACCACAATTGGGAGGTCGGTCTTCTTGACCAGCTTTCGGGGCTTGGGCGGCTCCCCCTCCTCGCCTTCGGGAAGGGGCTCGGGCTCAGAAAGTTCCTCCTCGATTAGCTGTGCACCCTCGAATGAAAGGATACCGTGCAAGTTCAGACGTGTCTTGACCTTGATCTGCACTGGGTCACCATTCGCACTTGGCACCACGTTCTTGCATTGGAAGCTGCCGATCCAGCTGGGGCCGTGTACCTTGTTGAGCTCCGCATAACTTGCCTCGAGCTCAAACGGCGCAGCGCGGTAGAAAGTCAATACTTTGGTCGAAGGAATATTGTTGCCTCGAGGGAATACGACGAGCTCGGTGTCGTCCTCGTCCGCATCGCCCGGGGCGCGCTCCCAGCTCGTTTTGATGGCGTACGGAGTGATGTCTTGCACGTTGAAATCGCGCACGCGGAAGACAGGCGAAAGCATCGCGCATGCGAACGTCGCACCACGGCAGACGGCCTCATCGGCATTGAGCGTCGAAGACAGCTGACGAGACGCGCCGCCAAAAAAGTCGCGAAGACGAGACCGGATAGCGGGGATACGGGTCGAGCCACCAACGAGTTCGACAGAGTGGATTTGATCGACGGTAAGTCCAGCCTCGGTTAGGGCCTCCTCGAGCGGTTCGGTTATGTGTGAAAGAGGCTCGGTAAGGAGGGCTTCGAATTGTTCACGGTTCAATTTGCTTGACGCGTCGATGTCGTTCATGATGCTCTCCACGGACAGGTTGGCCTCGGCGTTTGCGGACAACACCTTCTTGAGCTTCTCGCAAGCTGTGACCAGACGGAACACTGCCTTTGGGTTGGACAGGACGTCGATCTTGTACTTCTCCTTGAATTCGGCCGAGAAATGCTTCACGAGCGCCATGTCGATATTACGCCCACCGAAATGGCGGTCGTATGCAGTCGACTTGACGGAGAGTTGGCCCTTGGCAAACGCGACAACCGCAACAGAGTAGTTGGAGTGACCGATATCCACAAAGACGACGTTTCGTGGGGCGTCGACTTCAGGCAAGTCCTGCTTGGTGATACCGTACCCGAGGGCGATAGCGGTTGTGTCGTTGATGAGGCGGAGAGGGTTGAGGCCCGCAATGTGGGCAGCATCGAGAACGGCGCGGCGCTGGACGTCGGTGTACCACCCCGGCACGGAGATCACGACGTCTGAAGGGACCGCCTTCACCTCGATGGCGGCAATATCACGCAACTTGCCGAGGTACATCGCAACGAGCTGGGTTGCGGAGAAGGTGGAAGGCTCGCCAAGGTAGTTGACCTAGATGGCATGTTAGCACGCGACAGGGTTTATCCGATGCTCAATCACCTACTTTAACCCCGACCGTTCCATTTACATCCACGAGCTGCGCGTTGAGATACTGCTTCTCATGTTCGCTGATCTCCGGGTCGTTGAGGGTACGACCAACAAGCCGCTTGAGGGAGCCAATTGTATTTTTAAAGTTGGACGTTTCGAGAGTCTTCGCCGCCTCTCCCATTGCACGCGCCTTGATACCAAACGAAACAAGGGAGCTACAATACGTGCGTGAGCATCGGAGAAACCCAGCGACGCGAGGAAAGCACTCACGGAGTAGCACGACTCGACGACTCGTTCAAAATCACATCAATTCCACCTTTCCTCGCCACCCCGATCTGAAAATCCAAAAAGGCATTAGCCAATGCGCATACAGCCTGGAACGCGGCGCACCTTGCTGGCGAGGTTGCCAAAGTCAATTCCAACAACACTAGCCATGGGAGCAGTATAACAAGAGTCGTATGGGTTCGTCAATCGGGGTTGTGGGACACGGCCGGGGCGTGCGTCTTATAGCCTTGGGGAGGTCAAGGGCAAGTTTTAAATTTCCTCTCCAATGACATCACGTAATCTACACACCCTCGCCCGGCGCTTGCTTCCTTTCGAGAGCGTTCTAAAAACTTCGATAGGTTTCATCTACGTAATAAAGTGGCTAGATTCAAGTGGCTAGCATCTAATGTCCGGGCTATTTGCGAGTCGCACCCAGCCCAAGCTTCGTGTTCTTCATGACTGCCACCAACGGGTCTGCAATGCCGCCCGACTTGCCAATCCTGTCGCCCTCGCTCCACCCCATTTTGCTCAGCAGCTGGTGCCCGATGTTGTCGACTCCGATCTTTGCCGCCGTGCGACCCACCACCTCTCCGTCTCTTGTCTTAATCCTAGCCTTTCCTCCGCTGCCTCCTTCTCCATCGTTGCGATAGTAAGCTCGATTGAACGCGGCGGCTCCGCCGTCCTCTGCATCCTCCACCGCACGTATCAGTCGGCGTATCTTGGCTTCGTCTATCGCCAACCCGGTACGACTCGTTCGTATCAAACTGACATATCGCCCAGTCCCACTCCCTTTACTTGCGGTCTTGATCCTGAAGCATTCAGCAAGGAGGTGCACCCGGCGTCGGGACTCCTTATCCATCGCTGGCAACGCCATGGTCCGCACGCCCAAGTTGGCTACAAAAGCGCGGAGTTTCGACTCAAGGGCCGGAAGCGAAGACGCCGCGCCTGAATTGTTGAACATGAGGGCGGCCTTGGATTTGCGTCCAGAGCCGCGCTTGGGGGCTTCTTGCGCTGCGATTTGACGTTGCAGCGCACGGAGACGTTTGTTTTCAGCCTTTTTTGCACGGTCACGCTCCCATTGCGCCTGTAATCCCACGGGGACGTGTTTGTTCTTGCCTCGAGATGCAGCTGAGTGGTAGGAAGCCAGCTAACGCACGGGTGACGCGCATATTAAACAGAGACTCACGGCTCATAGGTGGGTTGGTGATGCCTCGCTTGCGTTCTCGTTTCAAGAAAAGCTCCTCTTCCAGCTGCTCCTGTAGATTCATAAGTAAGGGGGCATCCGCGAATCCGGATTAGACGCACTTCAATAGCAGCGATATAGGCCTCGTCCTTCTCCGCCCAACTAAACCCACCCATCTGAATCTCGTCATCTTCGCTGTCGTCATCCATCCGTTCTTTCCCCTTTCCGTTCCGCTTCTCCCCTTTTCCTTCCCCGTTGCGTCCTGTGCTCTGCCTTATGTGCGCCAAACGCGTCCCGAAGCTCTCATCCATATCGTCGTCCGACTCTTCGGCAGAATCGGCGAACTCTGCCTCCGCAGCCGCAATGATTCTGTTCAATTCCTCTTCATCTTCGCTCACGTATTCGTCACTATCTTCGTCCTCGCCACTTTCGTCGCTCTCACTCCCACTTTCCCCCTCATCCTCGTCCTCCTGGCGGAGCTTCTCCTCATCCTTGACATCATCCATAGTGACCCATTCCCGAGCCTCGACGCCCTTCAAGAACTTGAGCATAGTGGCTGAGTCAATGTCCTCCACCATCCCATGGTCGCCGTCGCTCTCGTCCTCCTTTGCTTCGCTCGCCTTGCCCTTTGGCTTTGGAGGTCCCTCGTCTCCCCAATCCAGGTCTGAATCCCCTTCACGCGGCACGCGCGGAGTGCTCTTGGACTTGGATCCGGGACCACCTGGGTTACCGCCTGGAGGAGGTTTCCGGGCGCGGGAGGCGACACTACGAGGCGTGAACGTAAAGGTCATGGTATGGAAATTAGGGGTGGGGGGTTTGGCAGGGGCGCTCGGAGTAGCTATTTCGGTGGGTTTCGCGACTGTTGGTGTGTCCTGTACAACCCGTTCAGACGGAGCAGTCTGCTTGGCGGTCTGTGGAGTCGTAGAATGTGGGGCGAATTTAAACCTCATGTCGTGGAAGTTCGGGGCTGAAGGTGGCAAGGAGGGTTTGGTAGGGCTTGTACCCAGGATGTGCTTTTCGACAGGCTTGGGGTTCTCGGCCTTTGGAGGAAGTGCAACTGGCGTGGGATTGGTGTCGACGAACATAATAGAAGATAGATCTTCGAAATTGATACTAGGAATATCTGCGTCGGAAGTCGTAGTGGGCTCCACCTTGTCCATGGGTTTCGCCCCTTCCGCAGCCTTCGTGTCTGTATCATTGGTGGTCTCTGTGGTGGTGGCTTCGGGTTTCGGTCCAGTTGCCTCTGGGATGACCTCCAATGTCTCCTCTTCCTGTAAAGGTGGCCTAAAAGATGTCGCGAGCGGAGAAGGCCGAATAGGGGAGGGGCTAACGCCAAGCATTGGCTTAGGTGCGGCGAGTAACGGTAGCGGAGTCATTGAGCGGAGCGGCGTGCGCGGCTGGGGGACGAACAATACCACATCTTCCGACTCAGAATCTGAATCTGAGGCGAGCGGAGTTGGTGACGTCTTTTCTTCGGTTATCGCTTTGGGCAACGCTGAGGATACGAGTGCGAAATGTTCCTCGCGCGGCGTGAGAGCCGCATCCTTGAGTGCGGTGGCAAGAGATACAGCAGACGATATGTCGAGTCTGGGTACTTGTTTTGATGATGATGCCAGCGGTGCGTTAGATCCAGTGAGATCGGCGTTGGTAGAGGCCGTATCATCAAGATCGTTCTCGTCTGGGTTGGATCCCTCGTCACCCTCTTCGGCATCCTGCTGGGATGCGAATGCAGCTTCGACAAAGTCGGCCGCGGGGATACTGTCCCCTGCATAGCCCAAATTTGAATAAATTGACTCTAGCAGTTAAAAATTCGGAGTTTGCGCACCTTGTTCCATGTCCACTACTTCAGGCTTAAAGATATCCTCTTCTTCTTCGAATAATGTACGCGCGGTAAGCTTGGCACGCACAAAGGCAATTGGCTCCAGCAACCGATCTCGTTGCTCTTCATACTCGTTGCCACTGCCACGACCACCAGGGTGGTAGCCAAAGCCTCTTCCCCGTCCACTAGGGATCACATCACCCCGACCACGGCCACGGGGGATTGGATCGCCGCGCCCTCGAGGCTGGGAGTCCCCTCGTCCGCGAGGAGTGACAGAACCTCGCCCTCGCGGTGTTGGCGCTCCTCGATTCCCTCCTCGAGGTGAAGCACGGCCGGCCGGTGGGACAAATACCGAGGACATTTGGACAAAAGCCCCTCTCCCGCGCCCCCTGCCGCGTCCCGCGACATCGACGAGTTCGCCAAAAGCTGCTCGCGTTATATAGGTCGTTGCAATACACCAGCATGCCAATGGGATACACACCGGTAAAATCATCGCCAAAGTCCGAATCCGAGCGGCTGTGAGTATGTCCACCACGACCGCCACGACCGCGAGGTTTGGATCCGCGCTTTCCCATCTCAGTGTCGGAGGCAAGGGTATGTGATGAAGTGGCTACGCACGCCTTTAAACGAGCGACGATCAGTCAAGTGTCAGCTGGGCGCTTACAGACTTCCAGCCGTGGCCACGTGGTAAACCTAAATAGTCAAGTACACCTCATGGAGGACGACCTGCCCTATGTACCTCCGCTTGACGCGACGCACCCTCTGCTAAGTGCACTCGGCGACTCTTTCGACGTTGATGAATTTCTGTTATCGAGAGCCCATACATCTTTGCCTGACCTTCGTGTTGAACTTAACGACTTCTTGAGCACACTCCGCAGCGAGCTAGTTCAACTCATTAACGAGCACTATGCAGACTTCATTAGCCTTAGTACTGATCTGCGGGGAGAAGGGGAGACAATCGAACTTACGAGAGCACCTTTACCTGCAATTGCTGCTGAAATAGAGGTAAGCTGACCTTGCGGAGATACGTTTAGATCTGACCAACGGCAAAGACATCTAGGGCTGAATTACGCGATATACAAGAAGCAGTAAAATCGAAACTTGATGCTCGAACCTCTTTGCGTGAAGAACAGGTCAGGTTAATGCTATCGAGACTGGGAATACGTCTGACGCGTCGTGTAGGCAACTCTCCGGCTGCTTTTAAAGCTGGCGGACTCAGTGTCCCGCGTTGAGGTGTTGCTGGCTATCTCGACTTCGATTGATGACCTTACCTCGGCGGGAAACACCTCCCCTCAATCTACTACTTTAGCTAATCCCGACGGCCTTGGCTTACGCGGGATAGACGGCCTACGGCTACATGTCACAGAAGATGACGGAGAATCCAAGTGAGTTGCGTATGTTTACCTCGAAAGCATTCGATATAACGTCACCAGAATACGTGCAGGTTATGCTAAACATCTCTCGCGTGCTGCGGCAGAGCTATCGCAGGTACTGTATCTTGCTGGCAAGGCTCGGGATCATGGTTGCGCCTTCGTCGATTCACTCCAATTTGTGAGCAACCTCGTAATCCATCCGGGCATAACATTATTCTAATCACGTCTTCTTTCACTCTCACAACTAGCGAATAGACCGTATCTCTCAAACCCTCTCCCGCGATCTTGACCACCACCTTTCCTTAACTCTACGAGCTCTCACAGATCCGTCGACACTACCCTCCACTGCTTCTGCCGAACGAGCTCGCCTCACTGCTGAGCTCGTCGAATGTTTTAAAATATACGACGCGCTTCGTATGTGGCGCGAAGCAGAAGACGTTGTTCGGCGGGAACTTGTGCGGCCTTTCATCAAGAAGGTAGGCACAAATCCCACCATGCTATGGCTACGCTTACACACTTACCAGACCATTCACCCCGCTTCCCTCGCTGCCCCTCAATCCCCAATCCTCCCGCGTACACCATTTATTGATCTCTCCAAAGCCCTCTCCCCAAATACACCCTTCACGCCCTTCATGCCACTCGCAACCGCAGCCGCAGCTTCCTTCTCCCCGGCTGTAACCCACCCCGAAATCCTCATCCCTGAACCGGACATGGGAACAACCGACTCTGAAGCAAGCGCAACCGAGGGGGCAGGTGGCGACGCGCTTGTTGGGCTGTACAACAAGGTCCTACGATTCATCCAGCGTGACGTGATGGGCGTCGTGCGTGTTGCCGAGAGTGTCAGTGCGAAATCGCGGAAGGGGCAGTATGGCCATGGAAGCGCGCTTGGGCTTGGTGGGATGAGTCCCGGTGGGTTCGGCATGAGTCCTAGCGGGTTTGGCATGAGTCCCAGTGGCCTGAGCTCTGCAGTCATGGCGCCACCTGGAGTTGGTCTGGGTACGAGTGCGAGTGCGAATGGGGCAGATATTCTAGACACAGAAGACCTCGAGCGGGTCGAGATTATTGCGAACGTTGTGTGGGCTGAGCTTGCGCGCGCATTGATGGATGAACTCGGAAGCATAGTGTTTGCCGTTGGGCGACCTGATGAATTCCGACAGGTGGGTTCACACCGTCCAATCCGTTACAGACCAACATTATTTACTATGCCTAATCCACTTTGACCTTTATAGAACTATACCACGACCCAACATCTCATCTCGGCACTCGAAGCACTCGCACCACAGGCTTCGGTCGTCGCTCTCCGGGCACATCCTTTGACAACAACATTTTCTCGAAGATGGCAACTGCCTGTATACTTTCAACTGCGGTGGAAAGACATTATAGGGAAATGTGAAAATGTCCTCGGAGGATCAATTGGTCTGAGTGTGACTCGTTGGTTCACCTGATAGAATCCTGACAAAAATGCAGGTGAAAAGGGCGAGTTTACCACTGCTGAGGCGAATGCAATCTACCGTGCAATCCAAACCTGCTGGAGTACACAGGTATATGTCCCCGAGCTGGGGCACCGATTTTGGCGATTAACACTGCAGGTGCAGTACAGCTCGTGACAATCGGCGCGTACTCGTCTCACCTCTGGCTTGCAGCTCCTAAGCCGCTACAGGTCGTGGATAAATGCTACGTTACCCCTGAAGGACACACCTCCTCCACAATCCGACCGCGTCAGTGCATATTTTCCCGCCAAGGCGATTTACTCACATGTATTGCTTCGACTCTACCCAGGTCGCTGCTCTAGCAACGGGGGGAATCCCGCGACCGTCTACGCCGGACATTGCCGAGCAACCCCCATCAGACGAAGCCACCTTGGCTTCGTTGGGTGGTACCCTTGCTGACGTGCGACTGTTGCAACAAAAAGTTTGTTATTGCGGTTGCCCGTCCATTCCGTTCTTGACGACCCGTCCTACAGGTCCAGGCACTGTGGGCGGGCGTTATTGAAGTAGTCTTGCCGGACAGTACTCACGCCGTAGAAGACGACGAAAGGCCGGAAGGTGAAGCGCTTCTACCCATGCTCCCGCATACATGCACTCAGTCCCTTAACTCAGAGACTCTCCTCCGCGCTCTGGCCAATCTTGGGTCCTACGAGAAACCTATCAGCACCCAAGTCATCGCAATCCTCACACGCCGATGTGCAGACCCGCTCTCGAACGCACGGTCTATTCCCGCGCAGTACCGTGGTGCTCGACGCACCGTGACGGCCCCTAGCCCGTTCATAGCATCCGTCTGGCGCCCATTAAGTGCGTTTTTCGCGGATGGTGGACCAGGGGCGAGACTCAAAGGAGACCTTGGGCCAAAGTTGTGTGAGGTTATATTTGAGGACGTCGTGGCCAAGTAAGTACCTTAAGTAGCATCGTTGGTCTCGACTCATCGCCCGAAACGCCCAGATACACGTCCCTACTTCTCAAGATGAAACAAGCTGAGCAGTCGCTTCGACGCGTCAAAAGGGTACCTACCTTTTCACTCTTTGGAGGAAAAAGTGCTGCGGACGAGGAACGGGACGAGGAGCGTATCAGGGCTCAGATGATGCGTGACGTAGTGGCCTTGGGTGACGAAGCACGCGCTCTTGGATTGGGCTTGGCAGAGATCACAGGGCGGAGCGAAGGATACAAAGAACTCAAGCGCGTTGCGGCATTGGGTGATGCAGAGCCGACTACACCCGCATAACGATGAGTACTTGACGCAGTCATACAAAATAGTAGAAACAAGAAGGGGGCGTAAAGGGACAAAACCCGAATACAAGTACAAATATAAACACAGAGCAGCCCAAAAACCCAACAAAAGGTGTCGTGAAATCGTTAGATTACTAGAAACACCTGGGAGAAAGTGCCATTGCAGGTTGGCTCCGCGCCATTTCATTATCGGTATATTCATGAGTAGCCATGCGAACAACCTCCTGATGAAAAAATGTCGGTAGTGTGGACCCCAGCGAACGTATATCCTCAGGTGGCTTGATGCAAACACGAACCAAGTACTGGGTGCGCCTCAATAATGTTAATGCTCCACTCTTATCTGAACCCCATCGAGACTTGCCTCGACTTTAAACACGCCTTCGACCACCCAAGACGTCTCGGCCTCTGGAGTTCCGCCCATGACACACCCAGTCACAACCCTCGCACACTCCGCCCCCTCTTCGCCTTCTTCGACTCGCCAGATCTCGCCACTCCCGAGTGTAGTTTCGCGAGAAACGCGTACGTTGATCTCGCTAGCTACGAGTATCCAGCGTCTGACCAGGTGGATTGTTGCATGGGGGAGCAGGGCGAGTGCCGGCGAGGAGGCTCGAAGGACAAGCCGAAACGGAATGGGGGTGGACGCGGTGTATACCTGGTGCTTGAGCAGGGAAAACTTAGGAGACAGAAGGTCGGCGAGAGTTATTTATAGCTTCGTGGTGCTTACCTGGGCGGAGATGAGGCCAGAAGACCTTGGGTGCAATGGCTTGCGTTTGCCTGGGGGCACCCAGGGTGATAGCTCGACGGGACGCCAGTAATCGTCATCAGTCGGTGGTGCTAGACCTAGTTCTGAGTCCAATAGATGAACGAGTGGGAGATGAGAACGGGGAAGATAATGAATACTGGTTAAGACACTGTTTTCCGGTTAGCGTCAGCATCTTTAAGAGCGAGGTTCGAATTACTTACGTTTCGTGACGGTGAAACCGAGCACGAGTCATGTCAACCCTCACACAATATTTGACCTCCACGTATCCTCTGGTCAGAAAAGCATGGTAGCTCGATGGTGGGAGCACTTCAGTGCCTCCTTGAGAGTACGTCGGCAACGAAAGGCTAAAGTCATATGAGGATTGAAGAGGCTCCCTCGACTCATTGCTCCAAAGCTTGTGGGTCTGATGAACGAGGGTAGCCTTGAACTGGGCCACCGGCATACCACGCTCAATGATCGTCGTTTGGCACACGCCCTCAAGCTATTTGAAAAGTCATACTCATTACTTCAAGAAATATTATAGGGCTACGGCTCACAGTGACATAAATGTTGAGCGCATGGTCGGCCTTCTTAACCAAGACTTTACCGGATATTACAGCATTTGCACCGTACACTGGAGTTCTCGAGGTCCATACTCGTCGCCCTAGATCCAAAACAAGCCTTGAAGACTTGTTGACGAAAGCCTCTGGGAGAGGGCGGCGATCAGCACGAAAGTTAGAGGGAGCCCGAACAGCTCCAGAGTCAGTTCGCGAGATTACACGTTCAGTAGGACTCGGTTGCGCGGTGTAGGCCGGCGCACACGCAGGAGTTGGTGTTGGAGAAGTTGCGTGGTATGCTGGGGGATTTGCTGGGATATTTCCAGACGGAGAGACGTTAGGTTGAACTAGCGCAGCGTCCAGCCGAGCATGCACATCGAGCGGACGTAGGACTTGGACCATTGCGCACCGTGGTGGTCGAAGCTCAGTTAGAACGCCTTGAAGCCCCATCCACCGGACCCTTGCTGGTGGGCAGGGATCTAGAGATAAGGGCGCCACTAGGTCCCAATATGGGAGGACAAGCCGCCAAGTAACACATGTGACCCCCCCCCCCCCCAGCGCTTTACTTTGGCTCAGCACTTCGAGTACTAGCACTTGCGACGTACCCCGCGCTACCTTAAAAGGCCGGCACTATTTCTCAATAACCAAATAGTTCCGTTTGAAACCGAAATGTACTAAATTCGGTTCAGCCTCAGTGATAATCACGCATATAGTTATACATTCGTAACAGAATAACACTCATGAGATAAGCACACCCCTCCAAAGTAGAGGCTCACCGCAAACAAGTAGTCTCGGATACCGTACAAATAGCACGGACAATTATATCAGCGTGGTATACAAAGCAATGGAAGCAGATAACAATTCGAGAACCGAGCAGCATAGAGTTCATTTTCCCTTTCACATGCACCGTATTCCACACCCGTCCCCATATTCAATCAACCAACTTAGCGGAGAGGAATAATATCCCACTGCTGAAACATGGTGGCCTGCTGCGGGTTATAATCGCCGTTGTCGTTCCCCGCTACGAGCCTTACGTTGCGCCGTCGATGCCAACTACCGTCGGCGGCCCGACCATTTGGAGCAGGAGTAGCTCGTTTTTCATCGTCTTGTTGTTGGCCCTCGTCCGCTTCGGAGCCAACGTAGTAGTTCCATAGACGTGCCACAGGACAGTGATGCTTTTGAGGTATAAGCTCCAGTATAAACTCTTGCTGAGCTAGCTCCGGGAAAGAACGTTCAGACATGGGAGAAGAAAGGCTGGCTTCCGAGTCGCTATCGGATGTGTTGTCTGGGAGTGATGAGGACACGGTGATAACTTTTGACACCCTGTCATACGAAAACTGACATGGGCGCCCAGAACAGCGCTTAGACTGCTTTTGAGGAGACTGAAGAACAGACTCGAAGTTCATAGTGCTCGCTAAAGTAAGAGCAAGTTTAAGAGTAATTTACCCGTAAACGAGTGGAACACTCACGATTAAACCTGCAATGGAAGAAGTGTTCGTTCGGGCTAGCTCTTGAATGCAATCTACCATCATTATCTACACAAAAAACCTAGAGCGTGAGATTGGGGATTTTTCAGCTTACGCTGATGGAACATGTCAACGAACAACAAACCTGGTTGTCATGATCCCCCAGTCGTTCGGCTGCAAAAACCGGTGTCACTGTGTAGTACCAACTATTTCTAAAAACACTCACCTTCTTGTAGCTCTCCTTTTGATTCGTCGACCCAAACTGTGAGCCCTGCTGTCTGGGTGTGGTCATCAATCCCGACTTGGAGCAGCCTGCGCCCGTGGTACAGAGACTGGGAGTGATGCGACCGAATCAAGAAGTTACCAGTTGGGAACCCGCGTACACCTTGGGGCTCGATCTTATGTTCGATGTTCATAATTTACTTACGCTGGGTAAAGTATTTACAAATCGTTGATGAGAGGCCGGCGCCAAACTAGCGATGAAGGTCGAGGCAACTATTCCAAAAAGTACGTCTCGCAGGTTGGGTACTATTTAAACTTTGGTGCCGGGGCACAGGGTATCAGGCCTCCTTGCGTTATACTGAGCCATTATCTCTGCGAAATTTGATACAACTCGGCTTATGTCTGAAATGCCTCAAGTCTTTGAGCGCCCGGCGTGCAATGCACCGCAATAGAATACACTGCCTGGGACGCCAGCTAGATGGGGCTAACACATCGGGAAGAGCAGCAACCTCGAGGATGATGAGCACCCTACCTTTGATACAGAACTTAGACGCCCGAGAAAATACTGAAAGTGGTTCTACGATGAGCCGCCTTGGCATGTATGCGCTGTTCGAGTATCCGTATTTAGGATTTCAAGCGTCCATCCGTAGCCAGGCGCTCGCCTCTCTGCTGAAATCCAAGCAAGCGCGTTGTATGTCAAAAAAAAAAAAAAAAAAAAAAAAAAAAAAACGTGTAAACGCACTGGTTATCTGCCAATGGGTGCGGTCGTCCAAGTGGTATAAACGGGCCCTCTGCAAGGGGGAAATTAGACTACCACTTACTATGTCCCGAAACCTGAGCAAAACCCTCCGATACTAGCTCAAACCGCGCTCGAAGGCCATCGATAACGAGAAGGGTATAATTCCCCTCACCTTGAAACTGCCTGAGGCAGCCATAAACAAGTTTGCACAAGGCTTCATCTCGCATACTGACGCTCTGAACTGGATCGGCTCGGTTGCCAAAGAAGAAGCCTCTCGTATCCAGGAAGGGGCACCCAGTGTCGAGGAAGAGACAACGAACCTCGCAGGGGAAATACCAAACCCCAAAAGGCCAGCCAAGGCCAAAGGAGAATGGACCTTTCATAGCCCCAAACCTGCACCTGACGTCTCAATTGGGTATCTGCACAATGCCAACCATCGCTTAATAACAACAAAAACGATCTCCAAACTTGATCTCGAAGCACTTCTCCACTACGTCAAGGGAATGCCCAAATACGACGAGTATACTGAAATAATTGTGATTGGTCGGAAACCCACGGGACCCTCTCCTCAAACAGATAATGACGATCCTTGCGTCAAGTGGGAGCTGTGTTTTGTGGACCACTTCAACCGTAGATTCCTGACACTGGAGGAATTCGAGAACGATCCAAATAGAGACTGCAGTGACGCCAAGGCTTCCGAGTATTCCTATCGTGAGTGGATGGAGTTAGTTGCCTCGGGCAATAGCCATTACTACAAGCCGTCACCCAACGAGAGGAAGCAATGTCTTGGCCGAAAAATCGCTCAACAAATTGTTTGGGATTACCAGACTGATATGTGTACTAATACGCTTTCAATTGCTGGGACTCACTATGTGACGCATATACATATGATCACTAGCGCACGTCATTAAAGACATCGATATTGAGGGCGCTTTCTCAACGTCTGACTGCTCGTCATTGCTCTCTGCCCTTCAAAAAAAGAGTAAGATTTCCTGCGAGTGGTAACTGCGCAAATACCTAAGGCTGTTCGCCAAGGGTGTCCGACAAGCAGTGCCAAAAAAGATAAAGGCGGTCATTCAGCGCTTCCTCCACTGTGAGATATTTGCTTGCTCTGCTCATATTTTACTTACAATACTCACGTCATCGTAGCCACCCCGATTAGCCAGCGGCCCCAAATCAAGAACAATTTTGATGCAGAAGAGAAGATAGCTCACGCTGGACCATTTACAACTTGTGGGATGGCTTTGTTTTTCGTTGCTTGGACAGGCCCGCTACTCCATGTCCCCTTTCTGTACTTCCGCCGGCTGCAGTTGCTGTCGGCTCGAGCAGACCAAGGCGAATATGTACCTGATCTCTGGAAGACATTTATTAAGGCTGTTCTAAAAGAATGGACCGACCTGAATATTATTGTAAGTCCCACCAGCATTATACTCATTCAGGTTCGGAAACTCAACAATCTAAACCCTATGTAGCTCGCCCTTATACTTGCGTACGTGACCATATATTTAGCTATGTTCCCCTTGTTGGCTGACCTACGCACTTGGGGACTTGCAGAGCAAATGTTGCGTTTTTGGCTTTGCCTGGGACATCCGGCAGCATCCCGGAGGGGAAACCTGTGGCACTAGCTTACATATCTAGAGCAGCCGGAATCATATCAATGTTCATGACTATGAGTGGCTTGCTCACTAGTCTGTGTCTCATATGGATACACAGCCCGCTGCGCACAACAGGGGGTTTTGACGCTGTGAGTTATCCCTCACCAGTTTCTCCAAAAGTGTGACTCAATTCCGGCGTATAAAAGTACAGGTATATTATTGGCCCTTCATACAAATCGAATAACACTACATCTGAAGACCTGATTGGGCATAATTCATTTATGCAACTTGCATGGATGGCATCCTACCTGGTAAGTACATGAAGGCTGCTTACGCGCATTGTCGCGACTTCGTTGACCAAGTTAACATGAAATATCCAGGGAATGCCGCTTGTGCTGCTTTTGTGGTCAGTAATAGCTTTCGTAGTCAGTGCTGCGACTTGGATCTTTCTATTCTCGGAAACCTCGACCCAGATCACGACTGTGACGGTCTGCGGAGTTGTTTTACTCAGCCCAGTCATAACGTTAATAGTGTTCCGTGGGCCGACGATGTCAGGAGAGAGTTTGTTTTCCAAGATGTTGCGTGGTCAACCAGAAACCCAACCTGCCTGAGTCAAAACACAAATGCATTCTGTAGAGTTATTATATATCGAGAGCTACTTGATGTACGAGGAACGTGAGGAAAATTAGTTGTGTTATGAGTTTTGGATGAATACTGAATGTATCAATTCTATATCATCGTGGAACTCGAAATTCGGCGTCATCCTGCCTCTAAACTCTCAAGCAATACTACCCATGTTGATTATAATTGAGCAACCCGGTTTTTTTCTCGCAATATATTGCGCATACACCTACATTTTGTTGTTGTATAACCACCGCTGACCCGACGCTTGAGTTCGGAGGGGTTCGCCGCAAATATTCAGTTCGTTTAATGGTAAAACAGATAATACATACAGCCAAAACAGCGTTGCGCAACATTCCACGGGTATTGGGTGTTGGCACCAAGTACATTCAGAACGAAGGTGTCGTAGCCTAAACCGATGCAGGCCGCGCGATAGGATTGAGTGTAACCTCAGGACAACCAAGGCGCGCCAAGTTCGGCGAGTCGTTAATCATTTCAAAAGTGGGATAATATCCCACTGTTAGAACATGGTCACCGGGGGATCATAACCAGTGTTGTCTTGCCTAGGCACAACTCGTATCTCGCGGCCATGATGCCAGCTGCCGTCTACTGTGTCGCTCGACCCAGGGGTGGGTTGTATTTCGGCATGCTGTTGATGCTTCTCTCCGTCCTCCCTGGCCCCGTATAGTGGTTCCAAGGCGCGCAACCGTATTTTGGTGCCTCTGAGGTACGGCCTCTAGTATGAAATTTCTTCGAATTAACCCCGAGAAGGAACGTTCGGATGGAGGAGAAGAGACGCTGATCGCTGAATCGGTGTTGGAACACCTCCCCAAACATGTGTTGCCTGCCACTGGTACCCACACCGTAATCGCCTTTGACACACCGACATAAGAGAATTGGCAAGCACGCCGAGTCCAGTCTTCTGGCTGCTGCTGACAGGGCTGAAGTGCTAGTTCAAAGTTTTTTGTGGTCCCTAAACCACGAATTTTAAATGTACTTGATCCGGGTGGGGCAGAATACGTACCATCGAGTCTGCAATATACAAAGCATCCTGGCCGGGCTTTCGAGTGTAGCCTGCCGTCATCGTCGATATAGAAGACCTGGAACGGAGTAGGTTCGTCCAGACTTATGCTACTTCGGAATCATCAAACGAACCTGGTTGTCATGATCCTCTATGTAGTCGTTCGGCTATAAGCGCTGGCGTCAATGTGTACTGCTGGCCGATATCCATGAAAAGCGTTCTTACTCTCTTTTAGCTCCCCCTTCGTGGTAAGCAGCTGCATACATGTGCTATGGTCGACCATGCTCACGCGGTTTGTGCAGGGGATGCCGTTGGTGCTGCTTTTGTGGATCGCCTTTGTGATCAGCACCATCAGCTGGATCTTCCTCTTTTCAGCGACGTCAACACAAATTTCCACCGTGACCATTTGTGGTGCAGTCTTGCTCTGCCCAATCATAACGCTGAGGGTGTTTCGGGGACCGACAGGTTCGGGGGAGGGTTTATTCTCAAAGATGCTACGGGGACAACCAGGCCCCCAGCCAAACTAGTTTGAGTTTCTTGGGCACCGTATGTAGGTCACGAGCCGCTCTATGCGTGTATACATGCTTGTATTCGATCGTGTAGAAATGGCCTGAGTTCTCGAAATGTATTATTAGGTGACTGGCGTCTGTCGCGGGTGAGGCTTTCACCGGTGTAACTAGGTATATGCACGCCAAATAAAGGTTTGTCCGTCGACACACGAGTAAACCATCCAATACATACAGGGAAGAAATCAAACCACAAATTCGCCATAAACATAGGATGTAAGCGTGTGCTGTCAACGAAGAGACAAAATCGACTAAGACCAAATGTACGTATCATCCGTCGCGTAGTACCCACGTTCGTTATAATCCGCTCAACATCATCATGTCCTGCGTGAATTGGCTGAGGTACACATTCGTATTACCCATGTCTCCAAGCGCATACCGGCTAGCACCCTCCTTTTCAACTGGGCGCTCCTTGGGCAGCGGCGATGCCAGGTCCACCAAAAAGTCATCAACCTCTTCGACTGGCTGGGGAGGCATTGCCATCAACTGTGCGAGCTGGGGATGAAATGCAAAGCCCGAGGGAGCGGCGGGAGCGGGCGTAGAAGCTGGGGTCTGGTCGATGAGAGAGACCGGTGTGGTACGCGGAGGGGTTTGTACCGGCTCTTCATTGTCGGCAGCAACGACGGTTTGGTTGGCTTCATCTACCATATCCTCATCCTGATCTGCATCGTTCCCCGACTCGGCAGTACTATCAGACATGGGAGCGTCGTCAGCGGCCAGCTCCTCCGCTTCAGGTTCCGTCTCCTGTTCGATCTCCATTGCAGGCTCCGGCGCCGCTGGTTCCAGGACCATGGCATCATCTAGGGCGTCTAGCACCATATTCTCGGAATCAATCTTCTCAGCCACTGCAGTCGTAGTTTCCGCAGGCGGCAACAAGACCTCCTCGGCGACAAGTGGTGTCGGCGAACCCGGCAGCGGAACGGTTATAGGTGCTACCATCTCTGGTTCCAATTCCTTGACGTTCACTTTCGGCAGCGCAGTATGGGACTTTGTCTTGTTGAGCGTAGCAGCTTTTCGAGGGGCGGCAGGAACGCTCTTCAACGTTTTAGTAGGTTGGGGATCCTCGCGCTTGGGGCGAGACACTTTAGCGGGGGCGGGGGGATCGGCTGGTTTGTCGGCCTTCTCTTTGGACTGTGTCTCCTTCGTCTCCTTCCCTTTCGTCCCTTTCTTCTGCATTGCGTCCCATTTGGCTTTCTTTGCAGCTTCCTCGGTCTCCCTCTTCTCCCGCGCCGCAATAGCCTCTCGTTGTCTAGTCATCTGGCTCGCGGTACCAGCACCCACACCCCCGGCAGCAGCTCCAGTCCTCTTGGGCACGAATGGAGGGGGCGCGTTGGGGTTCCCCCGTTTAATAAGTGCAGAAACCTTCGAGCTAATGGATGCTGGCTTAGAGGAGATAAGAGGGGGTTTGACTAGGGCGGGAGCGGAAGCGCTCGCAAGCCGAGCCGAAACAGAGGCTGAAGTAGACGGAGCCATGGATGTCATAGTCGATGCAACAGAAGCAGGACGAGAATCGGAGGGCGTGGTAGAGGCGGGCCGTGATACAGGCGCAGTCGCTGGGATCGGGATGGAAGTTGGAGATGGAGCCAGGACCACCACAGGAACGGGTGCCACTGGAGAAGTAGGTTCTGGAGCGGTAGGGGGTAGTGCAAGCACTGATGCGCCCACAGCTGGCTGGGGAGCCTCGTCGACGCTAGCAGGCGGCGCAGGTGCGTTAGAGCTGGCTTTGAGTTCACGCTCTGGCTTCGCTGTGCTGACAACTCGAGTTGGTGGCCCCATAGGAGCAGCGGCGGTCGTAGTCTTAGCGCTGCTGCCCAGATTGACCCGACTTGGCCCATCAAGTTTCTTCGGTTCAGCAGCAGGCTTTTGGACCGGAGGGAGGACAGCCACACGTTGGGGCATTTGAGAGGGGTCCATTGGCACGCGATTTGGGCGGAATCGACGGGAAGGACCGTTGGGTGGCTGGGGGTGCGACGAAGCCAAGGGATCCACATTGATTGGGGCAGAAATTGAAGGTGGGGGAGGGGGTGGGTCTATGCGCATGCGCGAGGGCCCACTGGAGCTAACAGATCTCGTCACAGGCGCCGAGCCTGTGCTAGTTGAGGGAACCGCGGCGCGCATTGGACCATATTTAGCAGCATCTGGTGCCGCGTCTCGAGAAGTATGCATTACAATTCGCGCGGGGCCTGAAACTACGCGAGCATGCCCGGGAGCGGCTTGTGGAGGAGCAACGCCTAGGTCTGGAACAGCCGCACGCGACGGGCCGGTTCTCGATGCGCCGACACGTATCTTTTTTGGCAAAGGTTCGGCTGGCAGAGAATCGGGGTCTTCTGGCATTGCAGAGGCAGAAGGAGCAGGTGCAGGAGCGGGTCGACGTTCGGGGAAACGAGGAGCAGGTACTGGGGCTGGTTTACGGGAGGCCGGTCCACCTCCTGCCTTGGGCTTGATGTCGAGATACCGTTTTATGACCGGGGTGAGAGGTTCAAGGAATCTAGGCGATATAACTGTGAACATTAGCTAACATGAATCTATCAGGGAGACTCACTCGTCAACTCGGTCAGGAAACATCTGTTTGTAAAGATCAAATGTTTTTCTGGCAATCTTGCGCACTTCGACGTTCGAATCCGTTCCCGTTGATCGGATAAAGCTTTCGATCTCCCCTACTTTAGCCGCGAAGGATGAGACCGACCAATCCCACTCGGATAAGCATTGCAAGATGGCACCAGCGACAATAACCCTCAGGCCTGCGCTTTTGTCTGTAGCCATGATACGTAGCTCTACGAGAATTCTGGGGTGCGGGCAGCTGGATATAATAGACTGTAGGCCAGCTGTAGCACGAGACAAGAAGACCTTGTTGGTGCGACCAAGTAGTTTGATGAGTGTGGGGACGAAAAGTGGGATCAGAGGTTCGAATTTGTTGCCCAGCGGAGGCGCAATGGTAGTGAGCAGGTCGACGGCAACGTTGGCAAGACGAGTGCGTTCTGAATTCATCTGCTCAGAAAGTTGTTTAGCATGCTGGACCACGCGTGTTAATAAGACTTACGCTGGTCAGTAGCATACCAGAGAAACTACGGATCTCCTTGACGTACTCGACATCAAGGTCGGTCGCGCCTCCCCGGGTGAGGGCACCAATGGTTTGTATAGCTCGGGAGATCTTCTCCCAGTTTTCTTCGGTTTCGGGTTGTTCTGTCAGGGGACGAAGTGGATCCAGCGCATGGCGCAGATCCCGTACGCTCGCACACTGCATGTAGCTTAGTGGTATGCCTATCATCTATCTGGTTGCACTTACTGCAATCCTCTCGGGAATAGCGGGTGGCATGACGGAGTGTGGTGGTGAACCAGAACAATTCAAACGCGTCCAACATTCCCCACCGGACGGTCACGTGAGTTCGTGACGGTGACATAAGCTAATCGCAGCCGAAACTTGACTCACTCCACCGCCCCGCCCACGTTATAGCGCGTCATCGATCAGACACCAAGCCTGTTTACTAAACCACCGCCGCTGTCCTGAACCATGTCTTGTAGAAGGCACGTCTACTCAAAACACCCTAAAATCAATCTAAACCATGCAACCGTGTCACCAGGTCCGATCGCGCACATCTCGTTGGTTGTAAGGTTGGCGATGTGGGGATGAGCGGCTGCAGTCGCGAATGTTGTTGGTACTCAGATTCTGAGGTGCGTTCCCGTAAACCGAGCTCCAAACCATCTACTCAACACAAACCTAGATTGAGGCCAACACTCGTCCCCACCTCCTAACGTCATACTGGTCCCCAGAATACAATCTTCTCCCTCAGCCACATGCAGCAGACAGGACCGGACTATACTACGCACGCTGCCAGTCCTCCTTCCGTCCCAAATTCATCTGCGCCAAACCTACCTGCCGCCGCTCAATCAAACCGTCTTACGATCCCGATCATAACGAGTACCGCATTGACGCACTCCAGAACTGGTCTGTACGGCCACTGCCATCCAAAAATTCGGAATTAGCCGCTGCAATCCGTGCCAGCGAACGAATGGCGGGAAAAGATACCCCAGAGAGGCGAACATTTCAAGTGATCCAGGACCGATACTTCGAGGACCCCAGCTCAATTTCCGCCGAAGAGCTCGCCACACTCAAAGCCGGAAATCCAGAATTCTGGTGGACCGAGCTCGTCAGGAGTGGCCAACCAGACGCCCAAGTCCCAGCTTCACACAATATTCGGTGTCCGTCATGTGGCGACCACGCTATCCGGGTTGGATCCACGCTCAAGATTCCCCCCCGCAAGGATGAGAAGAACTGGCGTAAGATCGAGCGGATGATTCAGTCCGGGGAAGACATGGTCGCTAAATTCTCGTCTTGTGCGACCGTGGAGGTACATAAGGAGATGGTACAGGAAGCCTGCGATTGCGCACACGGGAGAAGGAGGCCGAGGCTTGGAACGAGGAAAAGCAACGAAGAATTTTCGCTCTAGGACTGCCCGGGGAGAGACCAAGTTGAAGCTCCGTTGTCCCTAGGGCTGACGGCTCGGTCGCCTTGGAGTGTGGTACCCAACTGGGTGAGCCTAATTCGCCTACTAAACTGGCTCGTCACGAGCCTGATCTGAACCTGTCGGAGTACGAATCGGGTAGTATGGCTGGTCGAATCACATAATTACGGTCACTCCGGCAACTTTATCCATCATATGGCGTTTATTCTCCGTCCGACGATGCGCTGCCCGGAAGAATCTCGCCTCACTGCATCTCACCTCACTTGACATTATTTCGCATAAGTACCATATGTCATATAGAAATATCTAAACATGTGAAAATATACCCATCCACGGCCAGGGTGGCAACCAAAGTTCAGGTGCCGATAAACGGTTGTAAAACAACACCGAAAGCCGCGTATGCACGTCTCCGCGCAAGAAAGGCCTAGAAAGTCACTAACAGGAATCCTGCCGACTGCGTTGTCTAATACCGCTTATAGTAACTTGTTAAGCCGGGTTCTCAAATTTGGCGCGAGCTGCAGCAAATTCTGCATAGTTTAACTGACTAGTATGTCTCATGAATGATGTTTTTGACCTTTAGGGATCCTAACAAACGGCTTCGCTCTGCAGGGAGTTGTCAGTTGTGCAATCATCTGCGCATACAAGCATTGCCCGTCGTGGCGATGTCTTCGCGCTCCGACAGGTACGAGCCGACGGCAGCTTTTACCCCTTCCTCATCCTTTGGTTCTAGAAGTCTGCCGAAAAACCTATTATTCAACGTGTTGCAAGTCACAGCACTCGCGGGGGACGAACGGCGGCCACAGTATTCTAGACGCCCCGAGTTCCAGCCATATACACAACCTTAGCGTTAACATCTGCATGTTGCGGGCCTCAAAGTGGTGCCTGCCACTCCTATGCACCAATCGATAGCGTTTCCAAAACATCGAAAGTACAAAAGTATCGAGAGACAGCATCAGCCAGCAACCCGCACAAATCGCCACTGCGGGAATGGGTGGTCTTTTGTGGACGTGAACATGCCTAGTAGGGTGGACGTGCATTGTCGCGGGTTCATTTGTGCAGAATAAATGCGCATGTACCCGACATCCGTTCACTGGATAGGTAAACACGCCCAAATAGTTCGACCCACGCCCTTCAGTTTGCACTCTCTGTCAGATACGTCTTAAAGAAGACCGAAAGCCTCCCGTAGACATCCTCATACTGGGCGGCGGTGTCAAAATATATTAGCAAGAGTGTTAAACTGCCATAAATTTAACCTAAATATGACTTACGGCAGCTCTGTGGATGGGGTCTTCGAGATTAGCACGCGCGGCAGCAAATCCTGCACAGAAGTAAATATAGTGTGAGCCTGAAACTAATAAAAGCATTATCATACCATGGTGTGTTTGAGAATATAACTTGTAGTCCCTTGCGATCTTCTCGAAAGGCTCGATCTGCAACATCAACCAGCCCAATTAACACCTTTCATCAAAACGAACTCGGTACGAGCTGGGTGCCACCCACCATGGCGGGATCCTCGTCCTTGGATGGATATAAACCGATGATCGCTTTCAGACCTTCGGCCTCTTTAGCCTCAAGGGCTCTAATATTGGGTGAGTGTCCAGCACACAGATCGGGCTTCACAGGCGAACACCTACGCAGGATGAACAGCCGCGATAGCGGTATACACGTTGTGAGCGCCAGCCATAAACGCAATCTTCCCTCCCCAACAGAATCCTAGTCCCCCTACCTGCAAAGATACAACTTGATGGATGGGGCGACACAGAAAGTGAACATATGCATACCACAAATCCTTCAGCTTTCAGTTCCTCGCCAACTTTTAGGTAATCTGGTAGTCGTCGGTGTGGGTTACCAACACCACTAAATACTCTGTTACGCTTTTCAATTTTTTCTGGGGTATCAAAAAGGATATCACCGGGTGTCAGAGCTTGGTCGCTGTTGGTGCCGTTAGCCGCATCTTAATGAATATAGAGACAACTCACCCCAGAAAGTCGGGCATTAAGACGTAAAACCCTTGGCTGGCGAGTATGCCACATCCCTATATGCAGAGAAACGTCAGTTTTGTACCTTCCTTCCGCTGATTCACCTAGCGTGGTTACCAACCTGCTGGGTTGGCTGTACCATGCCCATTGCGTCCATCACCACCACAATCGCCTTTTTGGACGCTTTGTCGCCAACGACATACGTTGGAATGCCACCAGCCGTCTTAAACGCACCCTTGGGTTTGTAGTTCGCTGCGCAAATACCCGTGTAATGCAAACAAGTAGACACAAATCTAGGATACCCACATTCAACGGGCTGCAGAGTGCAGCAAACTGCCAAATCAGGGGGTTTTAACAAAGCTCTCACTTGGATAATACTATACGGACCTAGGTTATCGCCTGGAATTACCGACATCGTGGTTGGATGTTTGACGAACCATAGGTACAGTGAGAATTGCTGGCCTTATAGCGCGGGCCAGTGGTGATCCTGAACTGCCTCCCACGCGCGTATCGAAGCGCGATGCTCACGAAATGATCAATTTCCGCTACAAATGGTATGGCCAATGGTTCTCGGGAGCCGTCCCCCATAAAGTAGCCAAAAGAATGCTCCAAAGTTCCCCCAGCATTGGCATGCTCAATCATGTGGGTACGCTCAAAATTCAAATTGTTTATACGTTCGAGCTATAGTTGTATGCAACATAAACGAACTTGAACCGGGCTGATCCAAGCAGGTCCAAACCATGATCTTCTGCGCAAGACTTTACGCTAGATATTCCTTGAAGTAGGCCGTTAGACGTTTGTAGACATCTTCATACTGGGAGTACCACAGTACATGATCAGTGGTTTGTTCGACATACTCTTAGAAAGTGACTTACGGCAGCCTTGTGCGTTGGGTCATCGAGCTTAGCGCGCGCAGCAGCAAATCCTAGAAACGTCACAGACATGAGGGACTACGCGGGTGAGAGGCTGAGAGCAAAGCGAGCACACCATGGAAAGTCTCCGAATATAGCTTGTAATCTTTGGCGATCTTGACGAATGGCTCCATCTACCCAGAGGCAGTTGTGATCATGTTTCAAGCGGCAACCTGTGCACGGAAGCTACTTACCACGGCAGGATCTTCGTTACTAGACGGATACAGGGCAACAGCGGCCTTCATGTTCTCAGCCTCCTTGGGCTCCAAAAGTCTAGATGTAGGGACGATTTCAACCACAACTCAGCCCAAATAAGCTACCACTTACGACGGGTGAGCGGCCGCAATAGCGGTATATATATCGCTCGCGCCAGCCATGAACACGATCTTTGCACCCCAGCAGAACCCTAGGCCTCCAACCTGAACGACAGATGCATTTATAAATAGTAACGTCAAAGTCAACCCGGTACGTACTGTAAATCCCTCAGCCTTGAGATCCTGCCCAAACTTCAAGTACTCTGGTAGTCTGCCTTGCGGGTTGCCTTTGCCAGCGAATAACTTGTTCCGTTTCTCGACTTTCTCTGGAGTATCGAATGGAACATCGTTGGATTTCAACGCATCGTCACTTATCGACGAACCCGGTCAAGGATCGGCACGCGTACAACAACATAGTCACCAACTTACCCGAGAAAGTCGGGCATGACGACGTAGAAACCTTGACTAGCAAGGATATCACAGCCCTATTCGCATTAGGGTGTTTTGGTACACCCTCATTTATCCTTCAGATGCTGCTCACCTGCTGAGTCAACACTACCATACCAAAGATGTCTTGCATCACGACGATCGCCTTTTTCGAGGATTTATCGCCGGTAACGTAGGTCTTGAGGCCATTAATCGTCTCGAATGTGCCCTTAGGCTGGTAGTTTGCTGCAGGCAGGTCGGGGTCACCCTAGAGTCGTGGGGAACGAACGCGAACGCTTACATTGGGCCGGCGGGATGGTGCAGCAAGCTATTGAAAGGAGCTCATATTAATGCTTGTTTGAGTTGAGCAACAGGAGAGAGACTAACCCGCGTTATCACCTGGGATGGACGACATAGTACTATAAGGGCTGCTGTGCAGTCGAGTTGGGGTGCGAGTTGCAAGGCTTAGTCGGGGAGCAGGGCGGGGTTGGACGTGTAATGGTACGAGCCATGGAACGAGTCTAGTATTTATTCCCCGCACACATCGTATCGATGATAGCCCCACCGTCCTCACCATTCTAACCGGTTTCGCGTTCTAAAGTTGGAAATACCGGGAGTCTGCGCCGGCCGCTGCGGCAATGGTACACGCGGTCACGGTGGTGCTATCTCCAATCCCGAGATATTCGGGTGTAGCCTCGGGCTATCCTTGAATGGTGGGCATCCGTCGGCGTGGAGGGACGATCACCGAGGCCGCCCACAAAGCCGGAATCAATTAGTTTGGCCGGCATACGTCACCCCACCATCATACTAGTATTCGTCCTCTTCGGAGTGACATATACAAAAATTGGAACGATACAGAGAAGATTAGCATGGCCCCTGCACAAGGATGACACGCTAGTTCAGAGTGGACGGTCTACGGACCGCAATATTTATTTTTATCCATTTTACTTGTTCACCATTTATTTTATCGGGGCGACCGAAACCAACAGATATCAAAAACGCTAACCGATGCTGCACAACACCGCCTGTTTTTGCAGAAATACTGCTTTTGAGATTTGGTGTCGAAAAAGCGCAAGTAGATATGCAAGATAAACAACGATACAATTACTATCTACTAGAATTACAAACAAAAGCATTAATTCTGCGTAAAGGGGTCAGCGAATGGGTCAACCAGCGTGGACATAAGACTACGGCTCACCTCGGGTATCCTGAACACGGTGATTTCCTATTTAGAAGGTTCATCAGTGTCAGAAATCAAAGGATTGGCCCGATTGTTACACCCATACCTGTTGTTTAAAGTAACGGCGATTTTCCTCATCAATGAGCACCAAATTCAGGTAGTATCGTGTGCTAAACTTCTTGTTCACATCGCGGAACGTTGGGGTAAGCTCGAATCCACCGAGGAACAGCCTGATGGGGATGGTTTCGCCTATAACCACAAGCGAAATGAGAAGAGATGCTCAGCCAGGTATTGAGGCTACGTACCGCGCACGGGTGCACCGTCCATAATCTCAAACTTCGTGATCGTCTCGCTTTCGTTGTACTGATTTGGCGCTGCACCAGTGGTCTCTCGGCGAATGATGGAGAGTTCCATGTGTTTGATTTTGATTCGAACAAGCAGGAAATAAATCTTGCCAACGATCACATCTTTGAGATGGTACCTGGACCATGTTCAGACATGAAGGTGCAAAACGGATGGGATTAACCACGCACTTGGACTTGTTGTACTCGAACTCGATGTGCAAGCAATCCTCGATCCCAACCTCCATCTTGATCGAGTTGTTACTGTCTGGTGGCATCCGATACGAATGTACCCAGGTGTCCCGCTCCTTAACAACGTCGGCCATCCGACGCGACAGAGTTACTCGTACAAAATACCTAGGTCCGGTTGAGATTATTGCGCATCAATACCTCGTCAAACTCGTACCGCAGTTTCACGTTTATTCCCTGATAGCTCTCAAACTGCTTTTCCACATTCTTGAATGAGAATTCAAACGTCTGGGCTTGTCTCATTTCTCCCGGTGCGGCGAGTTCCTGTGACAAGGACAGAAACTCGTGATGGTTTCCACGGTCATAAAACAGCTCTGAGAATATGGCTTTAATTGATGGTAGCGGCAAGCTGTAAAAGCTCACATACCGATGCAGCCGACGTATTCCACCTTGATCCCGTCGTGCACCAATTTCCGGCCATCTCGCACTCGCACTGTCACCTGCCAGAGCGCTAAATGGGCAAACCAGTGAGACGCTCCGCTTCGCAACTCACCGACCCGACAACCGATTCTCCGTCGTAGTATACTGGACAAGATTGAACTCTGTCCTTGTCTATTTTCGCATCAACAATTTTCCTCGCCTCTTCATTTTCGAGCTTGATATCAATGTCTACAGGTTGGGAGAAGAAGTAAGCTGCCATGACCGTGGCGGAAGTGAGAATGTGGCTGTGCGAGCTGCGCAAGTCACCTGACGAGACCTGGTACTGCACAGCTTCAATGAGCCACCGGCCTCGGACGTAATTGCATCCGAACGCTCCTCGACACCGCAAGATACGACAAAATGGTCAAGGGTGAGTTTGGGACACGGAGCGACGTACATTAAATGCTGAAACTATAACGCAGTCTACAAGGCTGGAAAGGTGTGGGTGTTGCTTGTTGGTTTGGACATGGAGTAACGAGCTTGTTGTGCTGCTATAGGTCGCCATCGTGCTCCAGGGAAGGCACGCAGGAAAGAAAGTTGTGGTGATCAAGCAGTTGGATGATGGCACCAAGGAGCGCCGCTATCCCCACGCAATCGTTGCCGGTATCGAGCGCTACCCCCGCAAAGTGACCAAGCGTATGGGTAAAAAGACCTTGGACAAGAGAAAAAAGATTAAGCCTTTCATCAAGGTGAGCTCCTCGTAATATTACATTATGAACCTGGTTTACACCCGTATTATAGTCTATCAACTACACACACCTCTTCCCCACCCGTTACGCTGTCGAGCTCGAAGGCCTAAAGGGTGCTGTCCAGGCGGAGACCTTCAAGGAGCCTAGTCAACGCGAGGACGCGAAGAAGACTGTGAAGAAGCTGTTTGAAGAGCGGTACGAGTCTGGCAAGAACCGCTGGTTCTTTTCTCCCCTCCGAGTACGTCTGTTTCTTGTTCACAGACTAGTCCTAATTAATAATCCGACTGTTCAGTTCTAGGTTTCCTCGCACATACATTCTATCGTAAAACGTAAAATGTGCTACTACTATGCGCCGTCGCTGTCGTCATCTCTTTATGTGTTATGCTTGCTTCATGAATCAACGGTGTATTCTGCGCCAGTAGTGACACAACACACCGCGCAAGGCGCGTAGGGAGCAATAACTCGTACAGTACCCAGTTTTGGAAGTGCGCTTGAATAAAGGTTCATGCATTTTGTTTAAGCTGTACTTGCACGATCCTTCGATAACCAAGTGGCTAATCAGTTTCACTGAACCACCCGAACACCTTCGGTCACGTGAGCCGCACGTGAGGTGCAGTCCCCAAGTTCCGCCAAAAGCACCACCTGCTGACAGTCTGCTGACTTGATGCCCAATTTCTCGCTGGTTGTTTCTAATGGACCAGTGATGTATCAATCACCTGGGCTGATGCTTCGCTAGCGATTCGGTTGTGCGCTTGTCCGGAATGTCAGGCTTAGGGTTTACACTACATGCATAGACTGCCCCCTTCCCCTCGGTCCAGACTCGCTCTCGACCGTGGTACCTGGCACGGGGGACACACCCCAGCAGAACGACAATTGAGTGGTTTTACGACATGACTGACCATGGGGACTCCGCTATAACCCCTCGATGTTGCCCCTGCAAACGCTGCTTCTCCGCTGGAGCTTTTCGTTCGCGATCTACCACGCAGCTCACCCTCGACGTCAGAGGCTACACCCAAGTCCAGCTCTGCTCGGGCAGCGTCCATCGAGTCGTACCCCAGATCCACTGAATTGCGAAGGGGTTTGTTCTTGCTTGACCTCGGGTTGATCCTTGAGATCGAATCTGCACCCCGATGCACCCGCTCGCATGGAGTCGACCATCCCCCGTTGGCAAATTTCATCGTATATTCTCTCGGGCGATCACTTGGCTGGACGTGAGCTAGCCGCTGTCGTCCGACTAGCAAACTCGTGTTAAAAGATAGGAACTCACGGCCGACGGAAACCCTCTCGCCACCCCAGTGGCCGACAAGAATTCCGAGCCGAACCCACCCTAGCCGCATCATCTGACCAAAAATTGGTAGTGAGCCACCGCCCAAGGCAGGAAGCAACCTTTCGGCCACAGGAAACGACCACGCGCGCCAATTGCGCTATCGCACGGGCTGCAATTTGCGGCTCCAGCCTACAGTGCTCCATGTATTTCATCGTTGCTAAATGACGCCCAGAGCAATTATTGACGTACGTGGAACAAAACAAGCAACGAGCTCGGCTTTTGATTTGCTGGAAGCTGCTCCCATTGTGCCAGTCGCACGATCACCTTCGCGCACTTTTCGCGGGCCAAGCGGACCTTGTCTCACCGTCCTATCTTTTTGTGCCTCTCTTGGCCGTCAGACTCCACTCTGGGAGTTCGACCGAGCTCCAAGGTGATCTACAGGGCGTGGAGTGGAGCACAGGCTGGACAGACCACCGTCCCAGCCAGCTGAAAACTGCTGTATGCACCACAAATTCAGCGCTCTTCCTTCCCTTTGAGCCTCACCTCGCCTATAATCAGCAACATGTTCCCCATTTTGGCGCTCTGCTAATCGCCCGCTCGCACTGCCGCACCACGCATATCCCTCGAAAAAACAACGAGGAAAAATAAACCTCGTGTGCGCCCAGTCATGTTCTCCCAGAACAAAGCTAACTGAGCAGAGCCGAGGTGTTCCGATGAAGGAGCCGTATAGCCTTTATTGATATCAGCTGGTGAGGTAGGACATGCGGCCGACGCAAGGCGGCTCAACCCCAGATCTCGTGGTGCGGGACAAGGGCGCGCACGAGCTGTGCCACAGTTGGACCTGCAGGAGGCCTCATGGCCGAAAGCGGTAAACTTTGTTTTAAAAGCGTCGTCGTTGGGCTTGTGTTTTGGTTCAAGGGCTCTGGCACTGGATGGCCGGAAACATGATGGTTTCATGCACATGGACTTGAACCCAGACGTCTCGGGGTGAAAATATGAAAAACCGCAGACGCGTCAGCGCGGGTCAGATGAACGAGAGACGCAAGCCCGTGAGGTGCACGGCTCACTCGAGCGGCGAGCACGCGGTTATCCTGGCCGCTTACAAGCGGAACTGTGCGCTGTGCCTCATCTCGCCCGCCTGCGGGCGGGCACCTCGCGCTACGGAAGCACTCCCCGTACCAGCCCGAGCCAACGACTAAACGGCCCAATCATTTCCCACCCGACGCCTTGCAGACAAATTCTTGTTGGTGCTTTTCCACGATTAGAATGAACCTATTAATGCACATCCGCTCTGCGCTCAGGCACGCATATAGCTCGTATTCAAACCTTGACCTCGTGGCACGTCATCCGCGACAGCCGCCGCTATACCAATGCTGCAGCTCATAGATCCAAGCTGCTCACGTGTGCTTCGACGATCCAGAACATTGCGTCCACTTGGGCAGAAGGTTGCGACGATGAAGTCATCCCACGCGGCGGGCGACGATTAACCGTCCCATGACAGACAAGACTACTTTACCTAAACATCTATCCGTGTATTGCGTGTGAACCCGGTCGCGATTTGCCATGTGTTGCGCCGTGAGATGGCGAGGTTCCGGTAGTGTTAGCGTGTGATTGGGGATTCGGTCTTCAATTTTTTAGACTTTTTTACGCGCGGGCTCGTGAGCGGCTGGCATGAGAGCATCTAGGGTCAGATGTTCGTCCAAGGTACCCGTGCCGTGCCAGACTCGTCGCGGCTCGTACCGCAGGTAATCATGTTTCAATGTCATGTATAAGCTATAACACACAACGCCAGCATATGGCGTACATCCAGCGATAAATGTAAGAGAATGACGATACAACCAGCAAGAGCAGGGAGGCCTCGTACGGGGCCACGTCGAAAACAAAGCAAGGGCTACATGTTGAACGGCTGCACAAAAACGAATTCGGGGGTACCACAGCTGAACCAAGGGCCCGTATTAATACCCAGAGACGAATGGTCCGGGGAGAAAGGAAGATATGATGTTACAGTGAGCAATAATGAGACGGAGACGAGGAGAGGCCGGCTCGGTTTTAGCCCTTCCATAATGACCACCAGCGGCCGCGACCGCGTTCTGGGTCGACGTCGTCCTCGTCGGCGCCGTGGGGGACGCCGAGGCCCTGGACGTCGGCAAAGCTGACGTAGCCCTCGCGGTCTCTGAGCTGGAGCGCGATGCGGCTCGCGTCAAACGGGGGCGAGGGCGGGGGCGTGAGGGGTGAGGGCGACGTGGTGCTGGGGCGGGACGAGCGGGAGACGGCGGGCGACGTGCGCGAGCGGGACATGGGCGGGAGCGGGCCGTGGGGCGGGGTGATGAGGCCAAAGGTGATCGAGTCGCCACGGCGACGCTGGGGCGAGGGCGGGCAGGACACGTCGCGGCTGCTGGGCGCGCTGGAGAGGACGCCCTCGAGGCGCGAGCGGAGGATCTCCTCGTTGCAGGTGCGCGACGGGCGGGAGAGGGTGGCGTGGGCCGAGAGGTCTGTGGGGTGGGTGTGCGAGCGCGGCAGGGTGTGCGAGACGCAGCGGGGGTGGGATATGGTGTTTGAGCGCGGCAGGCTGGTGCGGCGGGTGGTGGGTGCGCGGGGCTCGGGTGAGGCTGAGCGCTGGGAGCAGGATGAGCTCGACGAGGGGGGCGAGTAGCTCGGGTCGAATGTCGACCGGCGGGCGGTCTGGGCGTGCTCGTCGCGGGCAAGACTAAGGCGCAGCATGTTCTCGCAGTGGGAGGGAGCTCTGGCTGGGAGAGGTGAGCGCAGGCCAGTATATGCAGCAGCAGACGCACCAGGTGATGTACTAGCAAGCGTCGAGGGCAGAGAGGATGACGCGAGAGCCAGGACAGGCGGGGCGTTATAAGTGTGAGGCTCGGGGGCAGAAGCAGGGGACAGAGCGGTCGACGATGAACTGTGCTTTTTGGACTGCATCGCGCCGTGAAAGAGGGTAGGACGGACCCAGCTGATTGGACGCCTCGTGCAGATGGGGAGGGACTAGGGAGACTGGATTGTTACCGCCCTAGTTCCCCGGCGCTCTTATGTACGCCCGATGCCCATTTCCACCCGGATTTCCGATGCTCTAGCCCCGGTCGCACGCGCATATATGCACACTAAATCGCTCAACGGACCCAGTTTCCAGGGGGCGCCCTCGAATGAAATCCCGCAGGGCCTGGACACGGCAGTGTCGTCACGTGCCCCATTTGCATCGAGTGGAATACGGTCTATTCCAGAAGGCGCATACACCCCATCCGATCCCGACAAATAAACTTCAAAAAGACCGAAACCCGTCCGACTCGTGCAGAGAACTCGCGCATTGTCCCGATACGGCACTTGGTGTGCGGCAACCCTCGCCCGCCCTTCTATATCAGCACCCGCGGCCCACCACGTTTCCGACCCCGCAGCGACCACGCGATCGGCGCTCAAGTGCGTGGCCCTACACTCGGCTACATATCGGGTCTGCATCAGTCGACGCTCGCGCCCTCCTATCATCGAACCTCGCGCTAATATATGCCTGCCCCGCTCGAGCCCAGCGTTCACATGCCCAGGCCTCCGCTCGGCACACCCCGCCATTCAACCTGCACCGCACTGCTCTCAAGCGCATACACCCCGGATCACGCTCGACGTTGGGGAGATGGTCAGATCACCGCAGCGCCACACTACCAGATGCGGGGTTTGCAACCAGCCTAGTCCCCACCGACCGACGCATCGTCATCGTCGTCGATGATCACCACTTGATTATCTCCCGCCAGAGCGCAGACCATACGTAGTGACCCCAACCCTGCGCGAACCAAATCCCAAACCCAATCGCGTGCGCCCACGCACAGAGGTTCCCCAGGGGTATAGCGCACTATTTCATCAACAGAGAACGAGGCAACCGAAGCTTGCCGCGCGAGCTGATGCGAAAAGGTAGATGCTCACGGCTGCTCGATCCCCAAGCCAGAGCCAGGCCCAACGACGCGTTGCAGTCCAGATAACAGAACCTTCTCTCCCCCCCGCACCCGACTACGACATTCTTGGGCAGGGATTGACCCGGGGAGACGCTGCCTCAGTGTGGGGTAGAACAGGCAACGAACTCATATACTCATACCACCCAGAGAACAAGTACATATGTACATACAAACACCAGCCGAAGATCGAGCAACGTTTTGCGGGGTAAACACCGTTGGTCACCACGATTCGAGCGCGCTCTGAACCGCAGTGTGGCACTTTGTGAGTTCCTCTATCATCAACGTTAATTTGGAATGGATTTTTGAGCTGTTAAGCGTACCTTCATAGGCACCTGCCACCGGCCACAGACTCTTTAGCCGCTTCAAGATGTGCGTTGCCGTCTCGAGATTGCTAAAACCCACGTCAGTCACAGTCGCCAGAACGAACAACCGCATACCTATACGCTGCCAACGCCTGAAACACAAATCCGATCCGTCAATCCCGAATCCCAGAATAGACAGTCAACCCACCTGATATTTTTGTCCCGCGGTCGCAACCTCGATTGCACTCCCAAAACTCGCAATCACCTGCGAACACCCACAAAACGGCGACTGCCGCAGGATATCGTCCATCTGGGCAGGTGTCACGTCTGCTGGACCACGCAGCTCGACCTCGGGCGCGTGCAGCGTTGGGACGGCCTGCGCAAGCGCCGCACGCTGCGAGTCCCGGAAGAGCGTCAGGATCGAGCGGGACGAGGTCGTGATTTTTGACACGGATGACGCAGGGATTTCGAGCGGCGGTTCGGTCTCGGTTGACATGGACATGGGCGTGGTGCCCGTGGCAATTGCGGCAAGTGCGGCGAGGCCGCTTGCGCTGGGCGCGACCGAGCAGACATTGAAATTAAAGTGGAGGTTCGGGATCGCGTACCGGTGGTGCAGGTGAATCATTGCCCTGTTTCAGTCAAACTGTCAGCAAAAATACGGTTGACTGTGGCTGAAACATGCTTACGCGTTGAGAACGAGAAGAGACATGAAGCACGTTGTTCGGACGGTAAGCCACTCGACCTTGGTGTCTAGGTCGTTCATCCCTTGGACGGCGTCTGACCACGTGTGGTATCCTTGCATGATCGCGTTGTCGATCATGACGTCAAGCGTGGTAAGTTTCGGAGTATTTTCATCTCTAATTTGTTGCGTTAAGCATGTCGGGAACGCCATGGCTTCTTCCAAGAACATAAAAGAGCGTATCCGAAGAGGATAAAATTGCTGTAACTCGAGTGAGTAGAGTTTTCTAGCGCTGAAAAGTGTGGCATACCGATGGAAAAGCCGGATTACTCGGGTCTTTCGGGAAATGAATAGCAAACTTGGACTGAGCTAAGTACCGGGGCGTTCCACTGGTAATGCTCAACAACAAATCCTGGATCCACAGCTCCCAAACAATCCGCCGACGCTCCTCACACCGTCCGTCCGTATACCTGTGCAAACCAGCCGCCGCCCCGGGCACACGCCGACCCGTCTCCTCGCCCATCCCGTTCCATCCAGATCGCGCACGTGGAATCAGCCCCCCAGCCGAACCAATCGAAAGATCATGGCACGCCGGCCCATCTGCTTCGTCCAGCCGGTGCCAGCCCTGCTGCAACACATGGTCGACCGCCTGCTTGTTCAGCTTGGCGGCATTCACGACGTTTCCAAGTCCGTACTCGAGATACGACAAGAGGATCATCGCTTGAGCAAATTCGATCGGGCGATCGATCGCTTCGTTTGTCACGCTGGCTTGGGAAAGGGCGAGTTCGCGGTAGTCGTTGGAGGCGGCGCGGTAGGCATAGCGCGAGGCGAGGGCGAGGAGGCTGGTGGTTAGAAACGGCGTAGTTGGAAGGTGTAGAAGAAAATCTTGGCGCGGCCGGAGGAGCGGGACATAGTGGTGCGGGATGGAAAAGTACTTTTCAATCCTGAGAGACGGCGTTAGACGGGACGATAAGGGTAACCATGACAAGCAGACTCACAAGTTCCGCATCTCCAAGTCTCGACCCGTAGGCCCCGGCCGAGGGACCTGTGGTCTGGGACCAAAGGCGTCATGTATCACAAAATAATCAGACACGGCGCTCGCACTCCGCGCCTGACGCGCTAGTTGAAGTTCTGAAGCTGCTGGGCTGCCAACAGAGGAGCCCCCAACAGACGGAGACCCAGTTGGTGGCGCTGAACCCACTAACCCAAATGAGTACCAACGACCCCGAAGACCCAACAGAGCGCACCTTTGATGGTGGCGGGCGCAGTAGACGCGACAGCCACGACCGATTTTCTCGGTCGACCCATCGGCTTCTTGGCTGGCCAGATGCATTCCTTTCCCGAGCGCGAACACCGCGTGCAAGGGATGGTCGAACGGTCGTCGCCATCGCACTTGTGCTTGGAGGTTCGACAAGTCACGCATGCGCGGGGTCTGTGGGAGGAAGATCTGTATGAGCGGGGACTTTTTCAAGGGAGGCATTGGAAAAACTTGCTTGCTGATGTTGTCAGACTTGGTATTAAACGCGGTAGCAACCCGGCCCGACATCGAGGCGAATACAGATGTGCAGTTTGAGTCTGGGTCTGGGCTGAGGTTTTCCTCCAAGAGAGCAGGTCGTTGTCGTTGGTTGTTGGAGCAGATAAGATTTTTTTCGAGCAGTTCAACGCCGCAGCCAGACGACGCGCGATTGAGTGTGATCGGCGCCGTGACGCACGTGATCACACCTCCGGATTGCAAATCTGATCGAATGTCACGTCCTCATTGAAATGTGGACTACAGTCTGGTTTGCTGAAACCTGCCTTGTATGCATATGAACCGTCTAACCAGTGGTAGCTTGAAGACATTTGTCTGGTATCGAGTGACAGTCACAGAATAAAGTGTGCCAACCAGCTGGTTTTGTAAGCCGGGATCCGCACCGCCAGGTCGATCATATCAAGGTACGCCATTTCCTTATCTACAGTAGAGCCGCTCGTCAATCAACTAAACATGGGCTAGACAGCACAGCAAAAGCGCGCTGGGCGCCGAAGTGGGCGAGCACAGGCAGAAGGCGGGTGTTGTGCTCGATCTTTATAAGTAGCCGCCGAGGAAACTCCCTCGACCGCGGCCTGGTACAACCTCCCTCCATTCGCGGTCCAGAATACTCTTCTCAACCAAATCTCAGGCCGATCCATATGTCGGGCAACGGAGAATGTTATTATGAACTCACCGTCGGCCAAACAATAGGGGATTCTGTGAGGCCCGTTCCCCCAGTGTACCAGCTATTATACTGAAATCTCAACCCAGTTCTCAGCGTTGGTCGGCACTATGTCGGCTCTTGCTGTCATCACCTACACCGTGTGGGTGATGGTGAGTTTGAACGAACATGGTTAGTCTGATATATCTCACACGACCTGAATTAGTGCCTTTATCGGCGAATGCCACGCAGTATGCGCACACTCAAACGGGGAATTGTTATCCTGGTGGTTAGTAAACCCATTGCCCAGAATCCTGCAGAGTTTGAGTCTCGGTATTGCCAGGCGTCTTTGTTGGCGAGCGATTTACTCCAAGGTATCGGAGCGGCGATGGATGCCAAATGGGCCAACGAACGCTCCAGCCATTGCGGACAATACTGCACGGCTCAAGGCGCACTCCGCCTGATGGGGCAAACCGGTGATGCCCTGAGGTTGGTATAGTCTTGACTGGTCGCTGGATATCAAACTAACAACTACCAGTATACTCGGAATCGCCGTTTCAACCTTTGCATCTATTTGGTTCCCGGCTCCGGTCAGTTTTATTTTTGTATTTTGACTGCAGAAACTCATTCTCCCAATAGCATGTGCGCGGCTTGAGGCCAACAGGTGTAAAACCTGCCGCTATATACGTCGGCGTCATATGGTCATACTTATTGCTCTGGCCTATCATCGGCATTAGCTTACACCACGACTACAATTCTCCCAAACAACTGTTCTTTGCCCCAACTCCAGCATGTCAGCACCCTATTGCCGTTATGGGCCCACATCACTGAAACAGCGTTGAAACAGGGTGCTGGATTAGCGACTCTTACCAAGGCGCCAAGCTAGCAGCCGAATACGTTTGGCTCTGGTTGGCCTGCGCGGTTACGATTGTCCTATATGTTGGCCTTGGTCTGATGTTTTGTAAGTCGGCTCGTAAGTGTCGAGTGCTCTTACGTTTGACTGGGAGCGAAAATAGGTGACGTGATTGTGCCAAGTTCAAGGTGGCCCCATTGGCCTCGGCGGGTTCATAAACACGATGATAAAGGAACCTACGGCGACCGACGATCGGCTATCATGATGATCAGGTAGGCTATGATTCAGCTTTCCAGCCGGTCCAGATGCTGAGTTCTGCCAATTCTTGCTAGTTATCCAGTCGGTGGGGAACTCCATATTTTTCGATCAGAATCAAAGTCTGAGCTTTTTAACCAGCATATGTCATCAGTGTGCTCCCACTCTCGATCGTACGATGGATCATCTATACACGTCCGGAGCTGCAAACAAAGCCAGCAACGATTTCAGCCAATCTCGTGGTCGTCGCAATTTTCAATTTGTCAGGATTTTTCAACGTGCTCTTGTTATATATAACGAGGCCGGATATAGTGGTGTTCGTTCAGCGTGGAGAGAGTGATAGGGATGGGGGGATGCAATCCACCCCAAGGTTTGCAGTTTCTTTGGAGTTGTGAATACCGAACTGACAGTGGGCTATTTCAAATCGTAGCCTCTCTCGCATCGAACGACCACCGTCACAATCTGTGGCCAGTGTGAAGTTGTGAGCTCTGAGCTCGCTACATCTACGTGCTCCGTGGGTTTAAACGCAAAACCTGTAGAAAAAACTGCTGCCCATCCACCGTATTGAAATTATTTTGCCTTTGCTGCTATGCAAATGTTCTACTCAAAAGATTGCGCCCTTCACAATCCAGAGTCCGAGATACTCTCGGGAAAACCGGTGCCATATTTTGAGTCTCCGGACAGAATGAAACGGATCATGTCTCACCTGCAGTCGGATGAGCGAACAAAAAACTGGCGCTGGGTTGATGTGGATTTGGAGGACACAAGCAACCTTGGATTGCCGATCGACGTATCCGAGGCTATCCGCAAAGTCCATGATCCAGGATATGTCGAATATCTCCAGCATGCGCACAAATCGTGGGTAGAAGACGGTGGAAGCAAGGCGAGCCGGATTTGTCTATCGGTCTTTTGCCCCGCCACTTGACAAGGACGCTCCAATCTTGTAGGCGGCAGTCGTCCCAGAAGTATTTCCACATCCAGGCTTGCTTTCTACAGCGAGTCGAGAGACTGTGCAAAATAAAGCTCTCTCTCCACTAGCAAAAGCAGGTACGTTATTTGGTCGCTTTATTTGCGATAGGGGAATGACTTGCGAAAAGGCTTGTATTGCTTTGATCTTAGCTGCCCGATCACAGCAGGTGAGTCTCGGTTATCGTGCCGGAACAATAAACCAACATGCTTTTTTCACGGCGGGCGTAGACACATTTGGAAGTGCGTTGGCCGCCGTGCGGGTCGTGCTGCATGCATCGTGCCACCTTGTGCTGGCCGAAAGGTACTGCATTCAATCAGCTGAGACGGCGGAGAAGGGTAGGCCACGGCCTAGTGTGTTTGCTCTAACGTTCGTTCTTCAAGTGCGTGTGATTGTCATTTTATTAATGAGGCTTGATGTGGATGTGTAGGAGACCGCCTGGGCATCATGCAGCGTCGGCAGTTTGCGGAGGGTACTGTTTTTTCAACAATGCCGCGATCGCGGCGAGGTTTTTACAGTCCGAACCAGGCGACAAAAACAAGGACGGGATGTGCAAGGTGGCGATCCTGGATATAGACTATCATCACGGGAACGGCAGCAAGTTCAATTGTGTTGCCTTGCATGATTCATGCGGCTGACATCGCTTAGCCCAGGAGGTGTTTTACGATGACCCTTCGGTATTGTATGTGTCGTTGCATGCTGAGGGTGATTACCCATGTGGGTGACTTGCCAAGTGTGTTCATCGGAGCTTGATTAGAACGGTCGTTTGGGGATAGATTTTACCGGGACAACGAAAGAGATTGGCAGAGGCCCGGGTGTGGGTTTCAACTTCAATATCCCCCTGCCTCAACACACCACGGGCAATAGAGAGCACATCGCGGCGTTGAAACAAGCTCTCGGAAGGGTCTCCGAGTACTTTCCCCAATGGTTAATAGTTAGGTGCATATATCCTTATTTTTATCACATCTCCAGCGCCTTTTGACAATCTCGTCTAGCCTTGGAGTTGACACGTATAAGGACGATCCTATATGTAACTTCCAACTCACTTCCGAGTGCTATTTTGATATAGGGCGCGAGATCGGAGGACTAGGACTACCCACCTTGTTCGCAATGGAAGGGTAAGGTTTACATCGAGGCGCCTCATCTAGTGCAGTAAGGATTTACCTCAACTTTGACACAGGGGCTACCACCTTGATACGCTAGGCACCAACGTTGGAGGCGTGCTTTCAGGCTTCGAACACGCCAGGTTACAGTGAATGCCTGAACACACTCCGAGTGATGGTTGATAACCGCTGCTGATTAATTGAAAATATAACCAAGAATCGTCAACATGCATTTCCCCGCAAGGGACTATTCCTCCTTGTCGTCTCCGTGCTCAGACCTGTCATCGTCGAGCTCCTTCTTGAAAACAATAGTACTTGAACAGTCTGTTAGTATGTCGTTGCGACGTGAAGTCCGGAAACAGACGAACGTGATGATGATGCGCCAAATGTTCCAGTACCAGAAAAGGTTGACGATTTGCAACAAAACCAACGGAGCAAAGACCTGGTATCGCATCCTAGAGCGGGAATGAACGCCGGCATCTAGGTCTATGCCAGACAGATAACCTACCACGGAGCCAACCAAACACCTCGGGCAGTATCCCACATCCGGTTTTCGGGCCTGGGAAGGGAGAGTTTTGTTAGCTGATTTCATCATGCGACGTACCGGTCAACCCACCTAACTAGCCAAAACTCATTCCAGACGGACCAAATGATACGAAGGTTAAGATAGTGCCGAGCGTATCTAGTGCAAGTGTCAGAGTTAAACACCAGAGACTGAGAAGCGATACGTACGTCCAGACCAAGGCGAACCAGGTAAACGCAATGCTCTTGGAGATCTCCATATCGAGGTAGTTTAACATTTTGGAAAGCTTGGTTGGGGTAGTCAGTCGTTTGCTTATCACAAGATCATAACGAGGCACTTACCGCCAAGAACACGTCACTCCAGTCCATTGTGACAAACACAGCGTTCCCGATCCATGTTAGGTTGATCAAGTAGCTCCAGCTGAAAATTCAGGTTAGCATTTTATAACAAAAATTACTTGCAGTATATACCCGATCAGCCATATCGTAACGAAATGGTGAATGACTAGTTCTGTGTAATCTTTGCGAGGCTTCTCTATCTTCAACAACAGGACAAACAGCTGCTGAGACCAGTAGGCAGTTTGTAGGAGATAGTATGTCTTCATGAGCTTGTTCATTTCCCAATGTGGATACCCTGCCAGCAGTTGAGCTCAGGTCGCAAACGTCAATCGGGGCACTTGCCGATCCAAAAATGCTCCGTCCTATACCACCAGATTGGAAGTTCTCGCATGACAAACTATACGTGGTGAGTTTGCAGCTCTGTAAGATCAATGTACGAGAGCTTACAAGTCCTAGAATACCCATAGAACCGTAGTACAGGAAGGAGTACGCTTGTTCGACAAAACGATCTCCCTTGCTGCCATAAAGGCCAAGACGGCGGGCCAACGGGTACAGAGCGTGCATGAGCATGAACTGACGAATGAAGGAGAATACGATGATATAATACGCGAGGAAGGCTAAGTCCTGCAAATTGGGTTAGTGAGCGCTGCAAGGGATTCAGCGTGCTATCGCTTACAGCATAACTCTTGGCGTATTGGACTTGGCCTGTAGGCGTAGTCTTGACGGGGTTAGAGATAAAAAGCAGAGCAGAAAATGGATTCTCATGAGAGGTGCCAATGATTTTCCAGTTGAGCCAGAGTAGCACCGGGAGGATCATGAGTCGAAACGAGGAGCCTGCAACGTGGAGTGAGGGACACTTCAGTGTTATCGGGAATAAGATGTTTACTTGGATATCTTGTCCAGTTTAGAGTTGTAATGTCCTCCCAGTATTGTTGTAGCATCGACGGCCCCGATTCGATGACTTGCCTGCACACGCAGTCTGTTAGTGTGCCAGCAAGGTACTCGTGGGCGATACATACTTTTTGTCTGGACCCACGCTCTGGGGGTCCACCTCCTCCACCTTAGCCATTTTAACAACTGTTGTAGTTTGATACACTAGAAATACGGAGGCAAAAAAAAATTACAGAAAAAAGGACGCGTGGTGACGGAACATCAAGACCCAAGGGACGTGTTTTCTTCGTGAATTGTGTAATTGCGAATTCGGTAGGGAGCTCAGGGTCTGCGCTCGCCTCGAGCGCTTGCATTTTGCTCTTGACGTTGACTGGCGGGCTTGGGGCGTATCTACTACGGCATTTGCATGCTCTTGTATCTTGTACGAATATACCAGGGCAAGTCTTACATGAAATCTGGACATGGATTCGAACTCCTCGAGCGACATGGCGTTGAGCCGCAAAAGAAAACCTTCCCCTCCCAGTTTGAGCAATCCTCCTTCTCCCTCTCCTTCTGCGCATTCTCTTAAGAGCCCTCCTGAGAACAGCAACCAGAGTGGGTGGTCTAAGGTGGAACGCAGGAAAAACAAAAAATTGAAAAAGACGGAGGCAAAGCTACAGGTGAGCTCTGAAATTGATCTATCGCACATGGATCCCACTAAACACATAGTTAGAATGAGAAACCGCCTTCACTGTCGTTCGCTGGGGGTGAGCTTCGGAAACGTAAAGCTCCCATTTCTGTAGAAGTTCGTCATTTTTTGTGTTGCGTGAGCGGGCGAATAATAACAAGGTTGTGCCAGGAGGTACGAGATGTATTTCTTCGTCTTTTTGCGGATGGTGCACCTACCAAATTTTTGGTAATAGAGGTATGTATAAATTACTTTACTGGGGACAAAAACGCCTTACTCTCGCTCAATTTATTAGAACCCTCGGAGCATCCTTCGAGCTGTACTGCTTCTCATACCCGGTATAACTCCGGCGTCTGTTGGTGCTGGTAATCCCCCTGTTGGCTCAGCATACCCCATCAGCATTTCGACAGGCGGCTTGTCCAAGATTCCTGCCATTAATACCTGCTACTCTCATGCTTGTCCAACTCGAGCCACCGGTGAACCCACAAAAATGCATTCAGTTCTCGCCACCGTCCTCCAGTCCCCGATCTCTAGTGAGCAGAAGCGCAAGCGTCTTCTGGAGCGCCAGCAGCAAAGTCAGTACCCCTCTTAATTGTGAGTAATCCGCACTGATGTTGAAGTCGTGTTTTTAGAATCCAGCAATGATCCCAGTATATACGTGCTCGATACCCCGTCCATGCTCGACAACGGATATCCAATGCCCTCTTATCTGGGGGAGGGACTTGGGCTCGATCCAGACTCCTTTGGCTCCACCAACGGCTGGCCCGCACCTGCGCCAGTGGCTCAGACGAGGGAGAATGGATGGGTCGAGACTCCAGCTGGTTCTCCCGTATCCGAAGGTCGGACGCCCAAAATCGTTGCGATAGACTGTGAAATGGTACGCTTGGATATATTAGTCTATGGGTCATAAGTCTTGATGGATCTGCAGTGCGAAACAGAAGACGGGAAGGTTCTTGCGCGAGTTTGCGCAATCGACTACAGCACAGAGAAAGTTGTATATGACCAGCTGGTTCAGCCAGATAAACCTGTCATAGACTACCTCACGCAGTACGTGCGAGCAGCACCTTTTCGCAGCTGTATCTAACTCTGGGCTTACAGGTTTTCCGGGATAACGGCCGAACAGTTAGCCCCTATTACGCTCAAGCTTGCCGATGCACAAGCAAGTCTTCTAGAGATCATAGACGAGAACACGATTTTACTGGGGCACTCCCTCGAAAACGATCTACGAGCGCTCAAACTCGCCCACCCCCGGTGCATCGACACCTCCGTTATCTACAAGCACCCACGTGGGGCCCCATACAAGCCTGGCCTCAAATGGCTTGCCCAGAAATGGTTAAACCAGGATATCCAGGTGCGACAAGGTGGCCACGATCCAGAGGAGGACGCACGCGCGTGCTTGGAGTTATTGAAGAAAAAGCTGAAAGAAGGTTCAGGACATCCCCCGCTTCCCCCACGTACCCGGCTAATGCGATCTCGGCTGTAGGACCTGACTTTGGCGTGTTCAAGCAAGACGTCGAGTCAATTTTCGAGCGACTAACTAAATCGAACGGTAGGCATGGTAAGGGCGCGACGTCAGCCGTGATCGATCATGGGAATCCGCGGGCTTGGCATGGTGCAAAGGCTACTTCGGCTGTTGCCTGCCAGAATGACGATCAGGTTCGCTTTTGCCCCACTCGAGGTGCTGGCTCCACTAACTTGAGTGTCTGTAGGTTGTCGCTGGGGTACTTGAGGCTGCCCAGAACCATGATTTCGTGTTTGGGCGTTTACTCGAACTATCCCAGGCGTTAGAATGTGGGCCACTTCCATATTCTACTGGTATGACGCTAATAGGGAAATTATTAGGGGCCACTCCTCGCGCGCAACCAAATACCGACACACCAGTTATCCTGCCGCCTGGAGAGGTCGATCCTGCTGTAGCAGATGCCGGATATGCAGCACTGAACGAACGAATCGCAACAATTCACAAAGGCCTTCCTCCGGGTACAGCGTTGTGCATCATGTCTGGCAATGACGACCCTCGGATTATGTCTGGTCTCAACGCGAAGAAAGCCCGATGGGATGGATACATGAGAGAAGGAAAGAAACCCGAAGCTATCCCCCAAGCTGAGTGGTGGTCCATGGAGGAAGGGAGGCTTTTGGAGGATGTGACGGAGCGTGCAAAGAGGGGTTTAGCATTTTTCTGTTTAGTGCGATAATTGGTGCTCCTATTTTTGGTGTACCCTAGATCCATCGCGGTTGGGAGCAGAAAACTCTATCGTTACATGCATGGTTTCCACGTCATTCATCGGAACATTGAGCCAGAACCACGTTGCTCCGGGCCTACCTTGTGGCGGTGTAACTGGGTGAACCGTAATTTTGCAATTTGGTGTTCGCCCGGAATTTGCAATCAAAAGTCTGTCTGACTCTTGACACGATGGCCGATAACTTGGATGATCCTAGACGGCATGTCCAGATACATGCAGAGAGCGTGTCTCACGTTTGTATAAACAACTCTCCAAAATTTTGCGCCCGACGCTGATGCTACGATGCAGGTTGCAAGTACTGACTTTCCTGGGGTCTACCCAGGTGAGGATCATTCTTGGGATTTCGAGCAGTTCAAGAAGGTGCGCCCTTGTAGGGCTTGAACGCCTACAAGCTGACATTACTCTGTAAGAAACTGCATGTCGATGTTCGAGCAACCGACGAGGATGCTGTGGACTTCGACCTAGTCGGCGTTGACGCCTCTGTGGCGAACGCCTTTCGGCGGATATTAATGGCAGAGGTGGGTGCGTCATCCCACCGTGCAATCTGAGAGCTTTGCTTGAGCGTTACCGCCTAGGTTCCGACCGTTGCCATCGAGAAGGTGTACATCTGGAACAATACCTCCGTCATTCAAGATGAGGTTCTCGCTCATAGGCTAGGGTTAGTTCCCATTCGCGCCAACCCCGGATTGCTCGAATTCCTAGATGGTGAGGTTCACGATTTTTCTGGACGTGGGGGCAGCGTTAGACGTAACTTCAGCAGGGGACGAGATCACGGACCGGAACACTATAGTGTTCAACCTGTCAGTGACATGTACGCGAAATTATGACGCACCCAGGGACGAAAAGGATCCAGCTGTATTGTACAACAATGCCAATGGTGAGCCGTACCTCACGGGTCCACATGTAACCGCTTACTGAAGCCCTGGCCACAGTGCTTTCGGGGCACCTAGTCTGGACCTCTGTGGGCGACCAAGTTAACGTCTTTGGCAACAACCCCCCACACCCACATAATCACCGAATTCTTTTAGCGAAGCTCCGCCCAGGACAGGTATGCAAACCTAGACAGCCCTTGCTGCATTCTCTTACGTTCAGACTAGGAGCTCGGAATGGAGCTGCACTGCGTCAAAGGCATCGGCCAAGACCATGCCAAGTTCTCTCCTGTTGCGACTGCATCATATCGCTTGATGCCACACATTGTATTCCGACAACAAATTCCTCCTGAACTATGCGACAAATTTGTAAAATGCTTTGCGCCTGGGGTTCTGGCTGTTGAGCTTGACCCTCAGGGGCAAAAACGAGTGGTCGTGAGGGACATGAGGAAGGACACTGTTTCCCGGGAGGTACTGAGACACAAAGAGTTTGACGGGATGGTCCAGTTAGCACGGATACGTGACTTTTTCATGTGTGAGTCGAGACTCCAGGTCTACACGCCTAATACTGACAGGCTCTTAACAAGTCCGGGTCGAATCGTCTGGGAGTATCCCTGCACCAAAGCTGATGCCAATGGCAGTCACGGTGATGCGAGAGAAAATTGCCAAGTTGAAAGAGGCCGCAGAAAACCTTTATGTAAATCGCGATGCATAGTCCTATTGTGTATTTTATAGAATTCCTGGTCACCCGCTATACCCTGAGAATACTGGTTGGGCAATGCCAGAGTATAAGCTCCTATAGACCAGTCAGACAAAAATGATAATCTAAAGACGAATACACACCATCAAAACGAAACTAATGGGTCAAACTCCTCCTGCCTTTAGAGCGACGCCGAGCCAGCACTTTCCGACCCGACCGTTTCCTCATCCGTGCCAAAAACCCATGTCTGCGCTTTCGTACCCTCTGTGATGGCTGATACTCGTCGCCGTAGCTATGTCTCGCCTGAGCAAGTGCTCCTAGGACATGCCCAAGTGCATATGTAGCGGGAATGGTTGGTCGATGAAAGGCTCCCGATAGGAGTGAAGGAGCTAAACGAGAGAGAATTGGCGAGAACGCTGTGACAGTTGGTCGCACAGTTAGAGTTATGCGAGGAATTGCTGTACGTAGGACTGGCGCCTGGATCGGGGCAGATAACTTGGGTAGTTGCCTCAGCAGCGTGCGGACCAAGATGCGAGGCATTTATCGGACCAAATAGTACAGTAGATTGGTGTTCAATCTCGGGGGCAAAGCATAAAGGCGCCAAGCTTAGTCACCCGAGGCGCGATTTGGTAGATCCCTTCGAGCCCTGCCTCTAGGGCATCCACCATCTTCCAAGTGACAACTGTTGCAGGGCTTTTATGATCGTGTTTTCGACAATATAACGACAATCCCTCACTGTGTACGTACGCTATGCCTGAATCTCGTGGACCAGTCTCGAAACAGTTTAGGGAGCTTGCTGCCCTGTACTCTTCTGACCCTCGTGCACAGACTCTTGTTCTGTGGACTGCGGGATTGACTTCGTTTATTTCTGCCACTGGTTTATTCTCTGCGTCCCGGGCAATCAAATCCCTTCGGAGGATTCCCAATGCGGATTGGGTTCATCCAGGAATACTGTCAACACGACCACTCTTGAGAGGCGTCGTAACAAGGTACTCTCTACGCGGAAATGCTCAACCCGCTCTGACTTTCTGAAGAGTCGGAGATGGCGATAACTTCCGGTGTGTTCGCTATGTGCAATGTCTCCACAATCATCCTTTGACCGGCGTCCACGCAGATTCTACCATACCCCTGGACTGTTCTGGCACTGGCCCCTGAAGTTCCGGCGGGTTCCTGCTGCCGCCAAAGGTATCGGATCATGACCAAGAGTTAATAGCCTCTCACCTAATGCCTCAGACCTCACCAACGAGACCCTTCATATACGCATAAATGCGGTCGATGCACCAGAGGTATGGTTGCGCTGAAGTCACTTAGATATCTTACGAACTTCAAAACTTTCAGGCCGCTCACTTCGGACGAGAAGCACAGCCTCACAGCGCAGAAGCGATCGAATGGTTAAAAGAACAAGTTCTTGGAAAGACCATATTCTGCCGGCCCCTACGAAGAGACCATCATGGACGCATCGTACGTACGGTTATCACTCGTGACAACACCTTCTGAATAGAACAAATCCCACATGGTCACCAGGTAGCAGCATGCTACCTGCCTCCAAGTTTTTTACCCAATAACCTATTCAAAGGCCAGCATTTATCCATGGAGATGTTGAAGGCCGGCTGGGCAACTGTTTACGAGCAAAGTGGCGCCGAGTATCACCCATATACTAAAGATGCGTTCTTGAAAGCTGAAGCAGCCGCAAAGTACGCTCACTAGGTCACTGTGTATCCTGCTTATGACTCAGCCGAGAACTCCCACGTCTAGGGCCGCAAAGAAGGGAATATGGATAAAAGGTAAACTGGCCGAAACACCAGCAGAGTACAAGAGGCGGCATACTGCTGTCGAAACTCTGGATAAGCGCTCCTAATGCCTTAGTGTCAGATACATCTAGATGAAATCATGTCTCATCTGACGGGTTCAGTTTTTGTCTTGCGCGTTTGTGGGCAATGCACCTCACGCGAGCTCAATGGGATGGCGCTTAATCCGGCCCGTTCGGTCTGAAATTTCATCACAGGTTATTCACAAGGTTGCAGGACAGCCTCAGAGCGTTAATCCATAGCCTTGACACCGACCTCGGGTATACCGGGATTTTACCGAATAAAAACAGTCAGAGCTGGACTATCCACTTGCCCTGGCCCCACTCTGTCCGAGGTGCCTCAGTCTAGCCGCTTCGATCCAGCACCTGTCATGATGGGCCTTTCTCTACTCAACACCCACCGCCAGGACTTTCTAGTCAAAATATTCGTACTCTTCGCAGTCTCGTCGATAATAAGCCTCTCCGGAATCCTCGTATCCCACCAAGCCTACAAAGCCCCCTTTAGGACCTTCGTATCCAGGATTGGGATACGTACCATCTTATACCACTTGGTTGTTCTCTGGGTCTGGCGGCGCGACCCACACGTTTTCGAGCACGCCGGTAACATTGCCACCCTCGTAGTCCTATGCGCTGTTTGGGTCGGAGGTGGGATATGGTCCTTCTACTACGGTGCTGATATTTGGGGACACAAGACATGCCGAGGCTGTCCTGGGTGGGACCTACTGAGAGAACGAGGGGACTGGGTGGTGGCGGTAGAAGGCGTTGTACTCGGGACTTGTTTAGTGTTGTGCGTGCAGAGCCGGATCAAGAAACGTGCAGCTGAACAGGGTGGGTCCTCCAGCACAGCGAAATGAACACATGTGAGAATATAGGCAGCCATACAAAACGATACTTACATGCTCACCAAATTCATTCAGGTTGATGTTTCGTTGCGCTTGGCTACCCAACGTGATTGAAACTTGATCCCATTTACATTTTTATACTTGTACAAAGTATTTAACCTCAAAACGAGGAGCCCTTAAAGATCCTATTCGTTCCCCCGGCGCTCAAGCTTTTTGGGCCTTAGTAAAACGCTTGAAAGCCTTGGTCCGACCCTGCGGAATGTTCAGCATATAATCAATTATGATAGCACCAATCATGCTCGCCTCTTGACGCTTCATCGCAACGAGGGCGGCGACTACAGCAATCCAATAGAATATATACGATAGGACAGTTCCGACTAGTTCAGATCTATTAGCTATTGCATGTTCTCGTCCAGACTTGAACGCTTACTGCTTCCGTTGTTGCTCCACCCAAAAATGGCGTTAAAGATACTCCACCCAAGTACGTCAGTCTTGTTCTCGGGGTTGCAGCAATTGAGATGCCAGATGTTGCCTACAACGTCGTAGGAGCCCGGACCATTGCCAGCCTCAGCGACGTCGCTCCCGACCTGGGGATTAAGCGATAGTCAATACTTTCCTTGAGCGGGCCTATCAGGGTCAACCTACCTTGCCGTTGAACTTGTGCCGCTCGAAGGCTCCAGCGGCCTTGGAGAACAGCCCGGCGCCGATGAGGAGTAGAAGTGAGGTGCTGGCGACCAGAAAGACGGATAGGCCTAGTCAAGGTACAGGGTTGGCATACCAGCATACGCAAGCAACAAGATACTGACTTGTACGGGAGGACGAGGCGTAGATCAGATATCCAACGAGAAGACCACAGATAAGACCAACGACAGCCGCCAAGGGGATGGACGTCGCAGGTTGGCCAAGGGAGACCTATGGTTCAACACCCGTCAAAGGGCGAGTATAGGATAATGTACTAGGGAGACTTACCCCGCCGACGAAGACGACCGCCTCCAGTCCTTCTCTCACAACGGTGATAAACGGGAGAATGAACAGAGCCCATCGACTGCTCTGACCTCCGCGGCCTTTCGTGCCTACTTTACCCTACAGAAGAAAGTTGGCGTCGGCTCAAATCACTCGTCTGGAGGCTTAGCGTACCTCAAATGCGTCTGAAAGCTTGATACGCCACTTCTCTTTGGCCCGGTCCATACGAAGCATAGTAAGTCCCATTACGAATATCAAGACCGAGCTATCGAGGCATGTGATTGAGAGCCGATGCGGGCATAGGGGAAAACGAAGGCTGAACTTACGCGATGAGATTAAATATGCTTTCCCAGAGCTCCTCGGCTGGCGAGAATAGGTCGACGATCTTGGTGAACCAAACCGCGATGAACGCAGCCCCGCTGAGTACGAATAGGGTCAGGGGAAATGACTGAAAGTGGCCTCTACGTGAAGTACCGACATTGCAAGCGCTATGATAAGCCCCAGACCAGCGCCAGCAAAGACCTGGATTCGCATCCTCCGGATAAGACGGCGCTTGTACTCTGGTATACCGTTGGCGCTGTGTTCAGACCCGGTGTCATGCTTCGGATGAGCGGCAGGTGGGTCGCTTGCAGCTGTGTGCGGGCCGGACTTTTTAGATTCACGGGTTTGCACACGTCCTAGTGCTGGGTCAGAGCCACCCTGTTGCACCTGGCTCGACAGGGAAGGGTGCCTCGTGCCAGCCTGGAGAACGATCTGCTCGACGAGTGAGAGCAAGACTGCGACGACAATGGAGGCTTCGAGGGCCTCGCGGAAGACCTGCAGACGGCGATTAGCTGGGGGGCTGTGTGGGTAGGCTACGGAACACTCACAATGAAGAAGATCGGGACCTGATGTCAAACGAGTGGTGAGCAGGGTGCTTGGGAGCGGCGGCTGAAATGGGACGCACGCTAAAGACGTTCTTTGCCATCGCGCTCGGGCTGCGAGCTCTAACCTAGGGGGGAGGGGAGCAGAGGCGAAAGGCGAGACCAGGCCTGCCTAAATTTCGGCTGCTGGCCGGGTGGATGAATGGAAACGGGGTGGTGCAGCTCTCAGACGAGGGGTTGTTCCTTATCTCTCGCAATCTGATATCCGAACGAGCGAAAGATCTGGTTGTTTTCGGGACGTAAGCGGCTTGGCTACGAGATCCCCCGTGCACCCGCGCGGCAGAAGCGAGGAATATAGGCCCACTTGGTTCAGTTGGCCAATGCGAAGCGGTATTCCAGCGTCGGGGTCCTCGAAATCAGGCGAGAAATTTTATCTGACAAGATCATCGCAATCTTATCTGCAACCGTGACTGCAATCAATTTCCAATTTATTGGCATATGAACTTGGGGGTGTCTCCAGTCGAGAACTCCAACCATCCCCCGTCACGATGAGGATCTCTCTCTTGGCCCTCGCCAGCTTTGCTGCCCCTGCGCTGGCTGGTACTCACGAAGTATGGTATGTATGCCACGTCCATCGAGGTCCTCCCATCACATGACATACCTTCCAAAGGTGGAATATAACCTACTCAAATGCTAACCCGGACGGTCTTCACGAGCGAAGAGTCATTGGAGTCAATGGTACATGGCCGTGAGTAGGGATTAATCCCAGCCCACCCCTCGGCTCATTCACCTTTCATAGCCCCCCGCCGATCGAGGTTAGCAGCAACGACACACTCTTAGTGCATGCAGTAAGTGTTCGCCTCAACGATTGGTTATATACCCAACCAACATACGATGTAGTACAATTCGTTGGATGCTCCGACATCGTTGCACCACCATGGCATGTTCTTCCCTAACCGAACTTATCTTGATGGTGCAGTCGGAGTCTCCCAGTGGTGAGTTTTGTTCGCCATTTATTTAGATGGCTGCTCTAACCGCTGGCATTCCGTTAGCGGTATCCCTCCTGGACAATCATTCACCTACGAGATCCCCGTCCTCGAGTCGGCTCAGTGGGGCACGTACTGGATCCATGCTCACGCTTCGGGCCAATACGTCGATGGCCTCCGCGCTCCTCTTGTCATTCACCACCGAGACACATCCGGAAACTCTCTTGAAGCACACAGGGCGTCTTATGACGAGGAAGTGACCGTCATTTTGGGAGACTGGTATCATGACGAACATTCAGTCAACAACGCCAAGTTCCTGTCCCGGTGGAACCCAGGTGGCGCCGAGCCTGTTCCTGGTATTTCCGGTTTTTCGTCCGTTGGAGTTTGTTTTATTAACGAGGATATTTAGAGTCGTCTTTGATCTACTTTTCCGCAAACGGAACTTACCTCCCTGGGTTCAATGAGAACACTACTCTCAACTTTGTCCCTGGGAAAACCTACCGCCTACGTGTCGTGAACACTAGCGCATTCGCCATGTTCTTCTTCTGGATTGATGGCCACGACATGCGTATAATCGAGGTCGACGGGGTGAGCAATTCCTCTAAATTTCATCTCGCTCACGTTGTACTCACCACGTCACAGACCGACATTGCAGAGGCTCCTACCCCGTTGTTGACTTTGACGGTCGCTCAGCGGTATTCGATCTTGGTTACAGCCCGCAATGATACTTCCCAAAACTTTGCTATTCATGCGAACATGGAGTTGGTATATTTCGCATGTATCTCTGGTCGCATACTAACGATATTGGCCATAGTGGGGACATGTTTGATGTCATCCCTGGCAACCTCATTCTCAGTAAGAGTTTGCTGTCGGGACGCTGCACCTGTAAATCTGACGGTTGACGATGCAGACATCACCTCTTCAATTACCTACTCGCCTAATGCCCCGATGACACCCGAGCAAACGATTAATGACTACGACTCGATGCCGTGGGATACCACTTTCAAGCCGCTGCACCCAATGACTCTACCTAACCCTACCAATGAGCTGGAGCTCGGCGTGTTCTTCGGTACTATGGATAACGGTATCAACCGTGCCATGTTTAACAGTGCGTTCTTGTCTTCTCAAGTGGCGTTTTGCTTACGAACTGTTCAAAGACGTTACATGGAATGTTCCTGTTGTCCCAAGCACCATCTCCGAGCTCACTATGGGCGCAGATGCCTCTGTTCAGAACGTATATGGTCCAAATACGGCTGTCATGGAGTACGGCGAAATCATGCAAATGACAGTTGTAAACTGGGACGCTGGCAAGCATCCATTGTAAGTTGTATCCCACCGCTTTTCGAATATCTTCTCATGATTTTGCGACCAGCCATTTGCACGGACACAAGTTTGCAATCGTACGTCCCAAAAATGATCTATTCTTGCCTTTTCAGCCAACTTTATCGAACTAGATGCACAAATCTGACGACGTGACCTCGGCCGACCCCACCATCAATCCACCTTTCAACCCTAACCAAACCAACCCGATCTGGCGCGACACTGTGCAAATTCCTTCAGGAGGCTCCGTAACGCTCCGGTGGCAGGTGCGTATCTTTGGATTCACATGACCGCGGGACCTCGCTCACGAAGAGTGTGCATGCAGGCTGATAATCCAGGAGCATGGCTCTTCCATTGTGAGTGAATGATGCCCCTCGGTCTGCATAACATCGTCGTTGGCTGACACCTCGGCCCGCTTCTTTTCGTAGGTCATATCGAATGGTAAGGTTCTCGACCATCACCATGTGGCGCCAAGTCGGATACGCGTACTGACCATATGTCTCGCTGCTACCACCAGGCATCTAGAAGCAGGTCTCGTAAGTCTCCACGCCAGCTCACCTTTTCCCGGCCATGCTCAATCTTGGTTCCTGTCTAGGCCTGGGTCTTCCTCGAAGCCCCGAACCTGGTCCAGCAATGGACTAAACCCCCGCAATACTACTTTGACCAATGCAAGATGCTCGGCGTGCCTACCTCCGGTAACGCCGCGGGCCGGAACTCCACCACTGACCTCCGTGGCTTGACGGTCGGACCCTACCCGCAGAAGCTCGGCTGGAACGCCAGGGGCATCGGTGCGATGACGGGTTGTGTGGCGAGCGCCTTGCTGGGTATCGTTACCGTTATTTGGTACACGATGGGGAAGGAGGAAGAGAAATAGGGGAGGTGATATGTCAGGATCGGGATGCTTTATTTTAAGGATTGGTTGAACGAGCCTGTAGAGTATAAAATTGTCTTGGGATGCCCAATGTATAATATTTATGACATGCAGATTGAGCAGCTTGTTGGAACAGTGTCATGACAGGCTAACGTGAGGATATATGCGAGTCTGCACAGGCTCGAATGGGGTTGCGGAGCCAGCCAGGTTCGAGCAACGGTTCAAAGTCGGCCTACGAGCCGCATACGTTATGGCAGGCTGTTTCGTCGGAGGCGGAACATAATGAGGAGCGGACATATTTCCGTTTGCTGCTATATATGAGCTACAGGGCTCGCACAAAGCCCGGCCGGTGGACTACGCCGGTAGCAAGGACGCTAAGATGCATGTATGCGTTACAAACACCCCCTAGCGCTATGGGAGCTTGTGGCTCATAATAAGACCGTGCTGGGTTAGAAGGTCGTCATTGGATTGGCAAATGTCATCGACAGATTGGCGTTGGCGCTTTTGACATGGCGAATGACATCATAATCGGGGGGCAAAATTGGATTCTGGAGTCCCCAGTAGGTAAAAACTCGAGGTTGGTGAAGTTTTGTACGGTACTAGGGAGTGAATGAGTGCATATAGTCGTAAAGTACGGGCTGTTTGGGGACAAACGCGTATCCTGATCACGTGCGGTCGCGCTCCAGCACATCTTCTGGTCCAGCGACTCGGCGGCGCCACAAAGACTGGCTCAAATGTGACGCAATGCGACGTCATCTATACATTTGGGCGGTCTACTAGTCTGCTGGCGAAAAGTATAAGTACAGGCCCCTGCTACCCACTCCGTCAACTTGTCGACTCCACACTTCAAGCTCCTACCACTCTCAACACTATGTCTCACGTTCACGAGACCCACGTCCTCGCCGGCTACAAGGCTACCCTCTCGTCGGTACTCTTGTACTTATCCATTGCGTTAGCACTAATGCGGCCTGTCTCTCACAGCAACCCCAACGTTAGTCCCGAGGCCAAGGCCAACGCGGCGCGCATCCTCGCCGAGGCTGGCGAGACCGTGCCTCTTGGCTCGGTTGGAAACGCCCATGAACAGCATGTTCTCGCCGGCTACAAGGCCGCTCTCTCGTCGGTACCTAGCACTCTCTTGCTACACCAACACTGATGCACACTGTTCCGTGCAGCAACCCCAACGTTGGCCCCGAAGCCAAGGCCAAAGCGGCGCGCATTCTTGCCGAAGCTGGACAAGCCGTTACTAGCACGACTAGCACGACTGGCGCTACTACTGGCGACGAGCACGACAACCGCGTTCTTGGTGACTACAAGGCTACGCTCAATAACCCAAATGTAGGCCCGGTGGGGGCCAGGGTTCATGCCGAGCACGTGTTGGCCGGTGCTGGTGTTCCTGTGGCCCAACCGACCAACACCACGGGCGAAGAACACGACAAGCACGTTTTGGCTGGCTATAAGGGTGTCTTGTCGAGTGGGTGTACACCGAGGCCAAATCTTGACTTGTTCTAATCGGTTTTGTTTTCAGATCCCAACACCTCGGAGGAAGCCAAGGAAAAAGCTACCGAGATCCTCAGGGCGGCTGGGGAGTTGTAAACTTATTATTGTGATCACTTTCTTACTCTGCGATGTATTAATAGCCTTGTGAACACGGCGATTATCAGGCTTGGTTTTTCTAGTATTTGTGACTATTTGGTGTGTGACGTCTCCGAAATGAAATAAATGACTCGACTCAACCGTGATGGAGGAAGATTTGAGTGGATGGCAGCTCACAGAATCAGACCCCGGAGTCTTTACGTGCGTCGGACACAATATCCCAAGTCAACAACCATATGCTTAGCCTGAACCTGTGTTAGCGAGTTATTAAAGACGCTTGGTGTCCCGCTTGTCGTTGATGATCTCTACTCGCTCGACCCAGAGTCGTTGGCTGCGCTCCAACCGCTCAGAGCGTTGGTATTCTTGTTCAAGTGGATCGGTGGCGGGGATGAGACCGGGGGCGGCCAGGGAAAATTCGATGAAGAGTTTCCGGGATTCTTTGCGCATCAGGTAAGGGCATAACCCATGTCCCACCATCCTAACCAATGCGCGTTGTGATATAGGTCGTGAACAACGCATGCGCAACAATCGCAGTATTAAACGGAGTTTGCAACATACCGTCTGTCAAGATGGGCCAAGAACTCGCGGACCTCGTTTCGTTCACGGTTGGAATGGACTCTCAGGTATGCTCTCTCACTATTCTCCCTTTCTGTCTCACCCGGTTCGCCTGTCTACCGTTAGACAACAGGCTTGGCCGTAACATCCTCCGACTTTCTTCGCTCCGCCCACAACGCCCTCTCCCCACCATCCGTCCTCTCTGTCTCAGACGGCCCACAGCCCCAATCCTCGGAAGACGCGTACCACTTTATCGCCTATCTGCCCATCGCCGGCCAGATATACGAGCTAGACGGACTAAGGCGTGCACCGATTGCGCATGGTGCATATGAGGAAGACGGGGAAGGGTGGGTAGCCAAGGCGAGGGAGGTGATTGAGAATAGGATCGGGACGTACCCGGCTGGTTCGGTGCGTGGTGTTGCCTAACTGGTTTGAGGCATGGTATTGACGATGTGGCAGCTTCATTTTAACCTTCTCGCAGTTAGGGATGACCCGATTCCGTCCCTTCAAGCTCGGCTCGCAGATGCCCAGACTGCAGGACAGGAGCAGACCACCGCAGAGCTCATGGGTCAATTGTCCGAAGAGCAAGAGAAGCGAGCGCGTTGGGACGTGAGTACTTGGTCTTTCAAAAGTAAAATATCCATCTGACCGTGTATTCTGCGCTAGTTTGAGAATTCGCTTCGGAAGCACAACCATCTTGGACTTATTCATGCTTTGTTAGTTGAGTTGGCGAAAAAGGGCGAGTTGGAGGGTGCGATTACGGGCGCAAAGGTCAAGATGAAGGAACGGCTGGAGAAAGCTCGGACAACGGGCCAGATGGAGGAGGACTAATGAATGTATGCCTATCCATTGAAGTTCAAGCAACACTTTAAACATTTACGATGATCTACGGTACATCCCAGAATCACAGCTCTATGACAGGGATAACTATCTTTCGGTGAAAAAGCCTAGTCTATTCGTTCCAACAATTCCCATTTATTCTAGCATTTATTGAATTCTTCGCGGCCACGAGCGTCGGTCTTGGCCCAGATGCTAACGGAATGAGCGGGGCAACGGAACTCGGCCCAGCCTTCCTCGTCGATGGCGACTTCGCCTTCGTGCCAGCCGAGCAGGTCAGTCCACTTTTCACCAGCGTGTTCTTTGCCAACACACAAGGACTTGGAGCTGTTCGTTAAACATAGGTTAGAGCCTCAAGCAATGTGGCAAGCAAGGATATATGCGTACCCCTCATCCCCGTTGCAGACTACTACTGCGCATCCATCGTGTGATTCATCACCGGCGCGGACCCATCTAAGACCAATGCGTGTCAATAATACCCGAGACCAGTTGAGCGGGATGTACTAACCCGACGCAGTTGGGGTGATCCCACACGTCGCGGGTCTCTCCGTACGCAAAGAGCTTCCGAGCGCGGATAAAGTCCGCGAGCTGCGACACGGGCTCTTGAGGATTGTCTCCGCCGCAGCCATACAAATCGCCGTAAAAGACGCAACTGGGGTACGCGTTAGGATTCAGCTAAATTAAGTTTGGATTGCGGTACTTACGGGTAACCTTCTCCGCGGAGCAGGATGAAAGCGTACGCGATAGGCTTGAACCCGGTAGACACCCAAGATTCGAGCGCCTGGCCAATTTGGGTGTCGTGGTTATCTACCAGGGTGCTACGTTCGTGCGGCTATCAGACACCGCTTGCGAACGTATAACGATTGACTCACACAGCATCCATAGGACGAATCTTAACTAGCGTATCGTCAAAGATCTTGCGCAGGTCATAGTTGCTCCCAGCCTCGCCCGCTTCCTTAAACTTGTAGTGCAGAGGCGCGTCGAACACGCTAAATTGTGTGCCAAGGTTGTTGAGGTACGCATCAATGTCTTCAAGACTATCTTTCCAGAATTCGCCGACGGCGAACATCTGCAGCGCCGTTGGTAAGAATCCGGGTATCATGAATTTAGGTTTTCACTCACCGACGGCTTTTGCGTTTGCTCTCGGGCGTGCTTGATGAAATCTCCAATAAAGACACCGTCGATATGCTAGCAAGTTCGCCGGACTTAGTACAACAAATTCAAGTTCCATGGGTCGTATTCACCTTGATGGCGTCGAAGCGGAATCCGGCAGCACCAATCTCGTCAACGACCCACTTGCCCCACGCAAGAAGATCATCTTTAACCTCAGGGTGGCGGTGGTCAATGTTGGCACCCACTGTATAACTTGTCAGAACGCTAGCTTTAAACAAAAGCAGCCAACTGCTTACTGAGGTAGTCATAGTTTTTGTTCTCCTTGTCGACGCCTTGAGCCCAGTTCTTCCCGTCCCCATCAATGCGGAAGATGGCGTCCTTGCCTCCATCGTGGTTGTAGTCCACGCCCTAGTACATAGCCGGTCAGATATTGGTGAGATAACGTCGAGCGACAGTAAAACGAACCGTGAAGTGATTAAAGGTCCATTTCAGTTGACTGTATTTCCCATCGCGTCCGGGAAAGTCAAAGCCAGTCCAGCCCTGTTCAAACGGTGGTTTCAGTCTAGTTAGGAAACAAGTATAGCACACGAACCTCGATGTTATATTTGTCAGTGGTGTCGCGGGTGCGATCCTGGGGGTCCACTTCGGTCGCGTGAAATCGCTCGCTGCGGTCGGCACCAAATTTATGGTTAAGAACCGCGTCCACGTACGAAACGATACCTAACAAATACTGAATTAATTGTTTATGTCGAACACATATAGATCAACTTACCGTTTTCACGCGCATAGCGGACCAATTCCACAAGCTCCTCTTTGGTGCCATAGTTTGTGCGTTTTCCGCCCTTCTGGTCGAATTCGCCGAGATCCCAGACCTAAGATAGGGGTTAAATACGTCGACCACTTGGACAGTGGTCTCACATCATAAATGTCGTAGCCAACCGATTTTTGACTAGACGCCTTGGTAGGAGGGGCTATTTGAGAGAAAGCGGAGGATCAGCCTGGATAATTTCAGAGCTCCGGAGAATGGATAATACGCACGCAGCCACATGGCGGTGATTCCCATGTTCGCGAGCTCTGGGACTTTGTCTTTCAGCGCGTTCCAGTGGACACCCCCGCCGGGACAATACCACTCGAACGCTTGGAGCTGAGGGACGCGGTTCAGACGCGTCGCAGCAGATATCGTTATAAACTAACCATTGTATAGTTCAAGTTCTTGTGCTCTTCGCGCTTGGTCGAGTACTCGATATTTGCGTGGGTAGCCATAGCTGCAGAGGAGCGGAAGAGAGATGAGAGAGAGGAGGCTCAGTTCGCCCGCTTTAAAGGACCCCAGAATCCATGCAACGACCGAATCCCGGCCTCTGTATTGGCTGAAGCCACCGCACAGGGGTAAAGCCCCTGTTGGGATTAATGGGAATCTCACAATACCTGATTTCCCGAGGGTGAGTGACGTCGGAGGATCGGGTCCCCGGCGTCATTTCCTTGATTGGCCCAAATATGGCTCCAGTCTGACCATTTATAGGCGTACGGCACAAGATAAGGCAATGTCGTATTCAGGACAGGGCAAACTTGTGGACAGCGAAGAGCGGTTTTCCAGCACCAATATTCCGGGTAGTTACGCTGCCTCACTTTCCACCAGTTCGCCAACGATGGCGTATTTCCCTGTAAAATGTTCAACCCATCCTGCAAGTGGAGTGATACGTCAGTGTCGCACACGATACTCGCAAGATGGCAATGCCTAACCTTGCATATTCGCACTGCCATGTTGCAACCAGTTAAAACAAATGTTAGACACACGGGAGGGAACGTACACTTCTTCGCGAGTAAGATCTTGGAGTTTGTCGAGAGGTTGGTCAACCGGCGTCAACATGTCTGTTGAGCCACTGTTAGACATCTCACCACGCGATCAAGAGGGCGGCAAACCTTCATCAAACGATTGCTTTGCCATCCCACGAGACGCGTCCCGCCCAGCAAAGTTCCCGTACATTCCATCTGACGGTTTGGCAGAATGAATGTCCAAATCCACAACTTCCTAACGATTACTACTGACCAGGACCATAGAAGCCGCGCCCGGCTGTCACGTCAAAAACCTTGCCGTCAATGGCGAGTAGTATCTGACCACCATCTCGACCGCTGAAAGGCTCGAGGGTTCGAGCGGTGTATTTCTTCCATACTGTGCACGGCGGGTGCTTTGCTGGCTTCCAGTTGTAAGACTCGTTGTGAGAAGTTGGGATGCTGGTTTGTGCCGAGGACGAAGAAGAGGAGCGGAGGAGCGAGGAGAGCTGATAAGCGATAATACCCAGTAGGATTACGTTGATAGGATGCTCTTGCAGAGACGTAGTGAGTGTGCCAACAATAGACATGGTAGTGGTCGTGAGTGGATGTGTGACCAAACAAGACAAGCGGAGGCCGAGGTTTACATAACCACACCCACGCAACGATCTAAACTCAACCTAAACTCTGGTCGCGGATACTCTTGGGCTAACTTCTTGGCTGAGCAATGGACTCTAAAATATTCAAACGTGCTGGAAAGTCGGTTATGCGCTCTTTCAAGCTGCGCATGCCAGGGCGCCTGGATTTGCCCATACGAGTTCGGCCGGTAAGTATCTCATATTGCTTAAAGGGCCTTTTAACACTTGGCTCTCTCAAGTAGTGGTTCGTCGGCTTTACCTTCACATTGATGCTTCTGCTGTCACTACTGGGCTTTACGAGTTTTGCGCATGGCATCATGAACGACAAGCTCGAACACTTTCTCGGTATTGGAACCGCCACAGCTTTATTCTATCTAATTTTTGACGTGGAGGAGTAAGTCCGTTGGTTAGACAGGGTGAATAATACCTGACCACCCCCAAATTCAGAGACGCTAGGAGAATATGGATTTGGAGACACTTTCGTATGTGTGCCTCATTCCAACAGGCCCCTTTGCCTCGCCAACCACCCCCTCACAGCTACGATCGCTACATTTCTCACGTGCTTCCTACTTGGAGGGGTAATTAGCGAAATTGTCCAATCGTTCTTCCCTGTAAGTCTCGAAATTGGAATCCTGCTAGTTTACACTAACCATCAGATGGCGCTAGAACAAAACCTTCCAGGTTGGCGATATTTTGGTATGTACACCTTCTCCGGTGCAGAATCGACAATAACGAGCCGTCTCTCGCGCACTAGGCCAATCTTTTGGGGTCTACAGTAGGGCTATACGGTAAGCTTGGTTGGTGTAACCCACTTTCTACTACATGGTACTTAACCCGATTTTTTTGCAGCTGCATATATGATTGAAAGGCATCATCGCCATAGGCGAGAAATCGCTCGGTTATACCAACCTCTCGGCCAAGGCGAACCTTCCCCTGCCTCTTCTGAAGAAAACTTATCCCTACCTCTTCATACCCAACCCTCAAAATCTAACACTAAGCCAAGCGGGAGCACACGGTTAGCTAACGTATGGGACTCGGGGTCGAGGGAAGAGCTGTTTGGAATTGGAGAAGAGGATGACGCAAGTGACAATGAGGACAGAAATCGGAGACCATGAGAATGTGTGCGTGTCACAACTGATTCTATCCCTGTCTGTCTGGTATATTCATGGTATTATGTCTAAACTTATTTTATACACTGTGCATTGCCGGAGCTCCCTCGCACAGATAGTTTTCGCTGTACTGAGCGCATTGGTATCACGTGGCCTCTGAGCGGGATTTGTTTGCACATAATTTTAAATAGAATTTTCCTCGGTTCTCTGGTTGACACCCGACAAACAACATTCATATGACGCGCTTCACTTGGCTCCGCTCCGTATCCGATGAAGAACATGCATCTCCTGATTTATGATGTAACATTATAATGTGTAAGACGGACTAGTGGGCTGTCTAAGACAACAATAGCGCGTAGCGCGTGCTAGACAGACGTAAGATACATGATACAAAGAGAAGGAAAGACGAGACATACCGGCTCAGTGAACGAGGTCAACTGAACCAGCAGAGAGAGCAAATGCCGACCTATATACAGCCTGGATAGGGGTTCAGGTGTCGGCATGAGTAAGCGGCGCGCCAAGCGAATAAGGGTTCCGGGGTCCCGGGCCCGCTCCACAACATATAGGACGTGGCCTCAAAGGCAAGGTACACAGGCTCCCCCAGCAAAACTTTCCAAACTTTAGCAGGCCTGAGACCATACCAACTACAAAATTAACTATCCTGTGCTTCTCATCGTCCTAAGAAACACCTAACATCATCTGCTCTGCGTATCAATTGCGAGTCGCCTGCAACAGTGTTACAATATTACAGTCTGAAATTGAATCCGTTCCTCGGCATACAACATTTTCGATCCCCAGCTAGTACACAGACATACCAATACGGCCGTCTAGTCATCTGACCGCTGGAAGCAAGCAAACGAGTTATCCTCATCCTCGCTCGGCACATCATCTGCGACTCGGTGGTCCCCGAATGGTTCGACAAACCTAAATTCAACCTTGCTCGAAAGGTACCTCCTGTCGGCTGACCTGATCGTGCGCCCAAACACCGTATCAGCGTCTACCATTCTGAGGGGCAGCTTTGCCTTGGTGCGAGCGCCGACCACCTTTTTGAGTTCTGAGCCAGTAGATCCTATGGCCCTCAGATGCTGTAAGCCCGGAGCGAGCCAAGGTTTGACTAGGAGTGCATCAAGCTTCGGGATGAACGGGATCTCAAGCAGAGTAATTCGGGGATGTGCACGCAGGAGAGCTTTCAACAATTTCGTAGGGTTGTGCCGGCCACCGAGCCAGGCCTTCAGGTGAGTAACTGAGGGGAAGACTGGTCGTGGGTTTGTTTTGTCGCCTCCGTCAGCGAGGTATTCAACAAGGTTGCTGCTACCTATTTCGCATTCGACCACACCAATCTGCAGAAAGTCAACATTTGGCGCCTCAAGCCCCATAAGAAAATTCGCGGGCCATAAACCCTCCTTGACGTGTAAGAGTCCAAACTCTCGTAGATAACGCAAGTGAGTCTTTGGCATGTGGAGATTTGGTTCCACAGGGGCAGGCTCGGTAAACTCGAATGTGAGGTGGAGCACCACAAGCTGCGAAGTCACCCGAAGCAATGTGGTGACGTCAAGCAAACGAGGAGGAAAGTCGACAAAGTCCAGGTGTAAAGTGGTTAGGCTGGGAAGCTGCACTTGATTGGAGTGACCAAACAGGAACGGGTTTGGGAGTCCTTTCACTTTGAGGGTACGCAGCCTGGAAGGGGGATCCCGGAAAAGCGGTAACGGCTCAATAATCGTGGCTTCTTGAAAGGCAAGCTCGTCTTCCCCACCAAACTCGCTTGGTCCTTGGAATTTAAGCTCGAAATACTCTAGCTCCGGCAGCGGGGTCGACCTGATGAAGTCGGCTACTGCACGATGAGGGCCGAATGCATCTGTAGAAATAATAACCGATCGCCACCTGGGAGTCGCCCCGCCATGGGACACGATGAACTCCAGTGCCTCCTGGGCTCGCTCGGCACACTCCCCTGCCACCCAAGGCTCCGCGTCGCCCCAAAATGCTTCTGTCATGTCGATATCTATGTCAAGAAGTGCGGTTTTCCCGGACCTAGCTAGATAGAGCGCAGAACGCGTCCACGGTGCCAGATCGGAAAGCGTGACTCGAGACCAAAGCTAATCAACCGAGCTGGTGTCGGTATCGCGTATCAAGCTGCCCGATTCGAGAAACGAGAACGAACCTGATGTGTTTCGAGAGCTACCAACCTCCATTGGTGGCACACTGCCTTGTTTGACATATTAGACCATCGTAACGATTGAATCATTCTCACGTCTTACTGAGACTGTGGTTTGGCAGGCATAATCTACGTATGGTTTCTTCCTGGTGGGGTTAGTGTGGTTGGCATAGACACAGAGACAAGCGTAGAGGACAAATATTTCGGCGAGGATTTCGTCCGGAAGCTTGTTTATGGGCTGAATGCAATTGCTTCGCTCGCGTTCTTGCCGTTTGTACGACTAAACGATTCAAAGGAAAAAAATAGGGTAATGGGATTGGCTTAGAGAAAAAAGGTTCAGCCCGGAGCTCACCTGGCGAGTGGTGGGCATTAATTGGGGATTGTTGTGGTGGCGGGTATCGTGACGGAACCAAATATCGTTCCAGACTTGTCCGCGCCACTGCCCCCATCACCACAACTTTCACCAGCACTCTTTCATATAGAATTAAGCAGGTTTATTGGCGTAACACCCACCTAAGAAAATTTCCAGCCACCTGTTGCGCGTATTTACCCTTTCTTCGAACCAACACCCTATCAGTTGGGCCGATTATTTCATCCAGCTGGATTGTTTCGCTGAAGCCCCCCAAATCGTAAAGAATGTGGAATATGGATACGGGACGCAAGAATTACAAAAAGAACGTGGAGCACACAAGCAGTCTGGGGCGTCTAAGGATCGTGAAGGCCATAAAATTGACGTCTATGAAAAAATATGGGTATTGTAATATATACGTAGTGTGTTCGGCTTGTCCACCAGCTCCACTACACTCATTTCCGGGGTTTATAGAGCTCCCGAAGAACAGGAGGACCAAAGAATAGCGCACAAGGAGCAGATATGATAGAGAATACCACTTCATAAATATTGACTACTCCATAGTGGTTGTAACAGTTCGACATACCGAGTAGAACTCGTCCAGCTCCATGACATCTTCCAAGGTTAGTGGCTCAGGCACTGGCTCGCTTGGGTAGACGAGGTAGCTGAACCTTTGACGTAAGGGAACCCGGGTTGTAGGGATTAGGATAGGTTGTTTCTAGGTCAAGCTGAAGCGCAGAGAGCTTGGCAGTCACAGAAAGCAGGGTGTAGAGATCGGATAGCCGTGGGGGGGGGGGGCACAGTGTAGCTCGAGGCGAGTGAGACCAGACAGGCGTAGTTGGCGAGAGTGTCCAAACAAAATCAGGTTCGGGAATCCTCCTATCTCGACCGTATGCAGCTTGGAAGGGGGATCCTGGAAGAGCGGCGGCGGGTGAAGGGATGTAGCGTCAAGAAGGTCAAACTTGTCTTTTCGTCGCAACCACTCGGCCCATTGAACATAAGCGACAAGTGTTGTAGTTCCTGCAGCGGGGAAGACCTTAGAAATCCACCGCACGATGAGGAGCAAATGCTTCTGTAACTATTTAAACTGATCCCCACCTGGAGGTCACTCCGCCACGGACACGATGGACTCGAGCGCTTGCTGGGCTTGCCCGGCACAGTCTTCCGCTGTCTCGTTCTCTGCATTACTCCAGAAGTCTTCTATCATGTCGATCTCTACGTCAAGAGGGGTGATATTCCCAGACCTGGCCAAATAGAGCGCAGAACGATCCCATGGTGGTCAGCAGAGTAACATGGGACCAGAGCTGAAACAGGAGCTGATGCCATTACCGTGCGTCAGGTTTACTTTGGGAAGTGGGAACAAGCTTGAGGTATTCCTATAGCCAATGCCCTCCACCCATGGCACACTGCCTGAAGGTGCAATATGTCAGGGCGATGCACGGGGTTGGGATACCTGTCTATCTTACTGAGATTGTGGTCTGACAAGAATAGTCTTGATACGATTGTGTTTTAACGAATTCAGCCTAGTAGCTGTAGCTAGCGCCCTCGCAGATATAAACACAAAAGAGGAAGACGTTGGCGAGGATCTCGTCGGGAAGTTTGTTTACAGGTAGAGTGTGTTATACCGCTGTTGTTCCTCCCTCTGTCGTGACTGGGTTGGATTAAAACCACGAGAATGCCGGGGCTGACGACCTCAGTGAAGAGCTTACTAGGCGAGTGGTGGGCATTGGTTGTGGCTGGTCGTGGTGGTTGAGCGCAATGGTCCGCACCTGTCAAATGGTTTCAACCCGTCATTTCAACGAGCAATTCATAGCCACAGGACCAAATATCACCGCAATCGGTGACATCATTAACAAGTGTCTATAGCACGGCGCCTATTCTATTACACTAATAGATATAAATATGCAGCACGAAAGCGACCTATTGGATAAGAAAGCAAAACAACCGACGTTACCATCCAACCTCTCCACCTGTATACGGCACAACCTCCAACCCTGGTTTCCCTCTCCATTTCCTGAGCACATGTCGCTCAAGGGTGTAGTACTCAAAGGATGCTGCGGCAAGACGCATCGCCTTGATGTGATGTGGCCGAGAGTTTGCTGCTACAGCATGTGCGCGAGACTGCGGAATGAAGCAGACATCAGGCGTATGTACGCTTAACGATGAAGAAGAACCAACCTGCCAAATGCAAGTTGCAAGGTTGTCGCCTGTTTCAGGGTCGGGCACACCGTACCAGTACATGATAAGCTGTTGGAACCGTCACTTTGTAAGTTCATGCATCCTGGGGTGAAAAAAACCCCAAGCTTACTCCGCCATTCTGAACCGCCTCTTCGTGGGCTAGCCTGTCGGCCTCGTACAATGCTGCACCGAGAGCGGGTCGTAAGTAAGCGGCCACCTCTCAGCTTGGAGAGAACTCACCAGCGCCATCACTTCCCGGCTTTCTTCGGCTCCTAAATGCAACCACATACCACTCCCTCTCTACCTCTCCTTCAGCCCCAACACTTTCGTCACTATGGTATGCATTCCCAATCCCATCCCAGTTGAAGACCTCAGTATAGGGGAGTTTCGCGAACCCCTCCTTCGGCTTCAAAAAATGGAGCGCACGATGTAGAGATAATGAAGCCGGGTCAATATCGGGGAGGCGGGTTGCCGTCGGGTGGAGGCGGTCTGGATGCGGTGGGAGCTTGGGAAGTGGCATAACAGTGGGAAGAACTCGGCCGTAGTACTGGTTATAGTAGTCATGATTGCCTTTGGTAGCAGGGCGCTCTTGGATGTCTGGGATCGAGCGAGGGAGAGCGGAGAGGAGAGGAGGGAGGTATAACACAGGTACCGTGGGGTCGCGAACAGACGCGTTCGTGAATGTGGGCAATACGTGGGGGTCACGCTCCCCATGACCTCGCTCTGCGGGAGCAGCGGGAACAGCGGGCTGAACGGGGACAAATGTCAAGCCAGGCATATCGAGAATTCGGAATTTGAGGACATCTCATTCGCCTCGCACCTTTTATCCTCCCACGTAACTATGTAATATTGCAAAATAAATCGCAAGTAGATGCCGCAAGCACGCCTTACTGCGCCTTGCGTATACACTCTGACATAGCAACGGACCTCCGCTGCCACGTCAATTGAAATTGAGCATAAACACCAGCTTGCGCAATCCCCCGCCATGGGAGTGGAGAGAATGGCGCAATCATGAGCCAGTCGAAGGCGAAAATATATTATGTAATTACACAACTGCAAATATTGCGATCAGCCCGGGAGGCAGTGACGACGCGCTGAGAGAGCCAACTCACTGACCGAAAGCTCCTGATCACGGGGGGTATAAGAGAGGGCTTCTACACGGTGGTCGCCCATTTGAGCAGGATCTTGAGAGCAAGCAAGACATGTCGCAGTGCGCGTATCCACGTCTCCTCTTGGTTAAATTGCCACTTAATGGACGCACCACCGATTTTGTCCTTGACGATCCTGCACATATAGAGACAAAGGTAATTAGCGATTTGGATGAGGGCGTGCGAGCCAGTTAGCTGGGGCATTTGCCGAGATAAGAGGGCGGACTTACGCATGGGGAAACTCGATAGACTCGTCTTGCGACTTGGCAAACTCGGTTATTTGCCTCAAGCATTCTAGAAAGGCAACCATGCCGTAGTCAAAACGACGATTGTGCAGCAGCCTGCCAATATGCAGTTCCCCAGACCCAAAGCTTCAAAGCACATAAGCAGCCAGAAGATCATCGGGTATCAAACTGAACATACAGCTCGTATACGGCCTTGTCACCTCCGACACGCTCGATACGAGAGCATGAGCCCATCGGAACAAGTCGGTACCTAATTATCATGTGGAATGCCAGGTATTTCCTAAAATGCAGATCCACTCACTGCTCAAATACGAAGCCAACTTTCCGAGCAATCGTGTGCAATAACAATAGTGCCTGGCCCCACGCTGCGTTGACCTCCGGCCACGGCACTGGAGCATCCGACGCACGTCCCAGTCGCAATCCGTTGATAGTTCCGAAGATACCATCTTGACCGATGCAGAATGCATCATTGTAAACGTTGGCTCGTGCGAGGCGGGCCAGCTCGGCAGCATCAGCTTCATGTGCTGCACGGAGTGCGCGGAGGGAAGCCGCAGTTTGAGATTGAGCGAGGACTTGAGCATTGTAGAGGCGCCAAAACCTGGACGAGGTAAGGATTCTCGACAAGGCACAACGGAAAAGGTACGTACTCAGCTTCTTTCTCCTCCAACTCCTTCTCCTCACGTTCCAACTCTTCTAATTCTCTATCCAAGCGAGTCTTCTCCCTTTCTGCCTCGGCGAGTTCGTCCAGTGCAGCCTTTTCCTCTAGCTTTAGTTCTTCAATCTGTGCCTCCATTGCTTTCACATCCCCGGTGCCGCTAGCGCTACGAACATCTCGCTCAAAGGCAATGTATCCGTCTCGTTCCCGTTTTGTCTCCTCCAGCTGCTTAGTCAGAGCAGCAATCAGCACTGATGTACATTCAGCACACAGCGGATGATCGAGGTCGGTTCGGTTGGAGAGAAGAGTGTAAAGTTTAAGGGTTTGTGCAAGGTGGTGCGAGCGTGGAGGGGCGGGAGGTGGCGTTGGTTTGGGAGGCGGGGATGAAGCAACAGGGGGTGGTGGCTGTTTGTCTGCTCCAGGTTGTTTCCGAGAGGAAGGCTGGCTCTTGGGTGTAGGAGTAGAGGCCCGAGCCTTTGATTTCTGAGTGCTGCCAGGCGGCCGCGAGACATCGGCCGGGATTTTATGGACCACACTATCTTGCAAAAGAACAAAAGATTCTCCAGCAGGGCGATGTTTGGAGGGGCTAGAGCGAACAGACCCGCTTGTGGCTTGCGCTCTCTGCCAGGCAGACTTGGAAGATGAGGGTGCAGTAAGGCTGGCGAGCTTCTGGGAGGGCGAAACCGGAGTGTTACGAGGAACCTGTTGAGGTAGAGATCCTTTTTAATCGAGTTAGTGGGCACATATTACCACACCCTATGCGCGTGCTTACCATCCAGCATTTTCACCTGCGCGCCTGTCAACTCGGTCAAGGACGGATCGAGTTGCAGTGGCTATGGCATTACACATGTCGTCAAAAGAAAAGAAAAGAAAAGATTTCATGATTTACCTGCTTACATTGCTGGCATACGAAGCTCACGTCGTCGGACATGATATATTTACGGTGGGGTGATCGTCAAGAGTGAGAACAGGCGCCAGACTTATCTTGGGGTTGCATAGCCACACTTGATCGTCTTCCATCCCACCATGCAGGCCTCCAAGAGAGTAGCAGAGAAGTTTGCAGACCACACAAAATATCACCTTACACCCAAGGGTATGGGAGATCGCCAACTCTGCGACTAAACTCATAACTTACGGCAATTCAGGATTTTGGAAGAAATTTCGTACGTGTGCAACCCTCCCCCCGACGTGAGAACTTACTGGCCCCAGGCGACGCGGTCGTTGTAAACCCCGAGATTTCATCCGGTATACCTCTTACCGCCGTGCACAGATGGCCGCACCCGGCCTCTAGGCCCGAGCAATATTCGACACCTGCTACCAAAGGTGTGATAGATTCTACTCCAGATCAACTGTCATTGACCGAACAATTCCCTAGCATCCGATCCCGCCCAGAATCCGTACTACAAGCGCGATGCCCGCAGACAGTACCCCCAGCTCTCGGTGGTCACTCAGTCCCACCTTTCTCAGGTCCTCCTTGGCGTCCCAGTAGCCCAAGCGTGAGACCACCATTCACCCATTGATTGCCACTGCAATTTCATTTCATAAACCTTTGTAGTGTTGCAGCACCTGCGAACGACAAGAGCTCCGTTCCCGCCGAAGCATCTGCACCTCCCGCTCCTGTTGACCTCACAGAGGCCATCGCGAAGCTCACTAGCTCCAGCAAGGCGTTCTCCACCACGAATCTCCCACCTACTCCCCCCTTCAAGAAATGGAACCCCGTACGCTCTGAGGACGCCCCCCATGATCCTAAGGCATACTGGCCAATGAGCCTGTACGGAGGTTCCGTGTAGGAGTAACCTAACATCATAATTGAACAGTTTTTATTGGCTCATCGTGCAGGTCCACACAATAATAATTTCAGCAGGTATGGTCATGAAATAGATTTTTGCTTGACGTTATAACACTCGTTACAAAGCGTTTTATGCGCAAAGACAAGAAGACCCAAAGCCCAAATCAATAAGCATAACTCTCTAATCCATCACTCAAGCCCTAGCCTCCGCCCTCTCCACATACTTGCCGCTTCCTGGATGGAAAATATCCTACATGGGGCGCAAACATCACTGCGGGCACTCAATCCCTCTTGGTATCTACATACCTTGACAATACCCTTGCATACCAAAATTATCGCCTCCCGACTCTCCCAAAGCGGGTACAACACCACCGCAAACGCCGCCAAGAACGTCCACGCAATCCCAACCGCAACCCATGTTGTCAATCCCTTGGTCCCAAACACGACCTGGGAGAAAAACAGAGGGAATGGGATGACGATGATCATGAGCACTAACAGCCCGATGCTGCTCCATGCCGCGAACCGGAACGCGCTGTTGAGGGCAACAGGATCGAGGTCCGTGTCCAGCGTAATGCCCTTGTCGTGGTTCGGGTCTTCTTCGACGGGGACCACCGAGGCCGTATCGGAATGTTTCTTTTCGTCTTCAGCCGGGGTGTGCGTGCCTGAACCAGTGGTAGGAACTCCATGCGTGTGGTGAGGGGTGTTGATTGCGCGAGTGACATCAAACGAGAACTCATTGTCGGGGCGCTATTTAAGTACGGTATGTGAGGACGAGTCAGGCATTACTCGGTGATTACTTACTATGTACGACCACACAGTGGAAACGATTCCACCAACGCCAATCGCCGCAAGGTTCCCTGCAAGCATTTCGTAGTCCCCGCCGCTAGTCTGAAAAAATGTTAAATCGACTGTAGGACAGTTGAACCCAGGCCCACCCACCACAACGTCGATGACCTTGTTGTTCAACGAGCTAGTGGTCACAAGCTACGTAAACGCATAATAAGAGCCTCGTAATGGATGGACTGAATTAGGACGACTCACCCAGGCGATAATACCAGCAAACAACCCGCTAATCGCACCAACAATGCACCCCATTTTCGAAGCCTTGCTCCAAGTGATGCAGAGCGCAATCGGCACGACGGCAGACCCAAGGAGAGTTCCCCTAAACATTACGTTGAATCATCCCCGTTTGAATTATTCAGAAGAACTCACATGAACGTGTATAGCCAGCCCATGCTCCTAGAAACATTTGAGGGAAATCAGCGGTAGTCCTTGCGCAGCGAACAGTCAGAGCTTACACTCCAATGTAATAGAAGATAAGGCCAAACAACCCCATGCAGATAGCGAAAAGCACAACCATTAAATGCGATACACGCATGATCTGCGCCTCAGTAGCATGAGGGTTGATGTATCGCTTATATACATCATATGTCAAGAGGGAAGACACGGCGATAAGCTCCGCAGAAGTCGCAGATGTGACGGCCAAGAACTAGGTCAAGGTTAACGCCTGAATGAGCAAAATCGGCTTTATTACTCACTAGCAGGATCAGCATAGCAGAGGCTCCTGAAGTGCCGAGCAGCGCTGCTGCTGCAGAAGGGGCAGGCAAACCAGCGCTCACGTCTGCTGGAGCGAGGCTGCGCATGTCGGGATCGTGGTAGAGAGCAACGGCCGACAGTCCGAGGGTTGTTGCGAACGTGAAAGGGATGGAAAACCAGGCCTGTATGCGTGCACTATTTCAATAAAGCCCTGGTTTGGAAGGATGAACGGGTACTGACGAGACCACCGAGAAGGTATGCTTTGACGCAGGACTGGGGCTTGCTTGCAATAGCACGTTGCCAGTATGCCTGATCGTTGAACACAGTAGCAAAGTTCCCTATCGCAAGAGGTTTTAGAATGGTACACCCAACTCATCTAGGTTTATCCTTACCAATAATATTGATAACACCGAAAATTAATCCATTCTTCGAGCGCATCGTCAAATAGCTACCATCCGCATTTCCAGGGACAGGGCGTTCAGCCGCGGCCTGTGTGAGCAGCTCATGCATTCGCGCCGGGCTGCCGATCTTCGGAGACGTTGCATAGACGGTGAAGATGAACGTCAGGATGATAGCAAATAGCACAGTAGTGTGCGTATAGTCGCACAAGAGCGTGGCGCGCATACCACCAGCTACGACGTAAATCGCAACGACAATAGGGATGAGGAAGCATGCCGCAATAGTGTCCATGCCCGTGAGGTCAGTGACGGTTGCGGACCCGCCCAGGATGAGCATAGAGGAGACGATACTGCCAAGGCGGAATATCAGTCGATTGACCACCCTGGTTCGTGGGCCAAATATGACGTACATGTTTGTCGCGAGTCCGAAGAATAAAAAGACAAGGTGACCGACCGTCCCCCAGCGTGCGCCAATGATTTCTAGGAACGTGTGGGCGTTGGGACTGTTGAGCTTGAGCTTGGCCGCCAGCATAGCAAATAGCAAGACTTGGATGGTTGCACCTGAGACATGAGGAAGTCAAAGAGGCTGTTGGTGTCACATATTCGCGAACACACCGGCTCCATACCACCAAGGACCAGAAATGCCATACTTGTATGCCACTGCGCTAGATTGGAGCTGAAATACAGTCAGTAACACTGGGTTTGTGGTTTGGCTTATGTGGTACGTACTAGTGTTGCCGCCCAAGTCCTTCAAACAAGAGCGTTCCAGGTCAGGTCCTTCAGCAAAATTTGAGCGACTCACCAAGCAGAGACGATTCCAGACGCAATCAACCCAGGCTTGATGCTACGACTTGCGCTGCTGAATTCTTCCGAGTTGCTCGGAGAGAATCCAGTATAGCGCGCTTGAACCCATGTCAAGCAGAGCATGAATGCTGAGAAGAACAGACCAATCCCTGCGGAGAGCGTCAGACACCCGTGACCCCCGTTGAGGGGCACTTACCAAGGACGACGCCATAGCCAGCGCCCTGAGGTAGAACTGTGCTAGCGGTGTCGGACATGCTGGCAGGATCCTCGGGAGAGTTCGGCGCAGGTCATGGGCTTTATAAACCGTTGTGGTGCTAACTTCGCAGCGGGGCTCTCCCCGCGCGATAAGCGGCACACTTCGGCCTTCTTCCTCGACTCGGCAACGCCCCAGGCTTCGGAGAACGCGAGGCATACATATTGCTGATAAACTTAGCTAGTGGGACCTCCTTATCTCCAAGCCCTACCGAATGGCCGAAGGCTTATCAGGCGCGTGTACATTGTAGGTGTCATGGAAGTCGTCGAATTCAGTAAAACAATCACGTGATGAGGCACAAATCTCCTTCGTAGGCCGACGCCACGAACAAAACAATACAGCTGCCCAGACTTTTCGGCCCATATATGCGCACTCCTCCTATCTTCTTGCTATCTTGGCAGGGGGATCTTGCAGGCAAGCATTCGGTGAGCCATCAAACCTGGTGGGCAGTGAGATAAGCCACGCTTTACTTCGGTCGAGCCAGAGCCTGGCCCACGAACCGGGACCCACCATGAATGTAAAGTGTATCCTTGTACATCGCTGCCGTAGTGGCAAACGATCCTAATTGTCCTTCGTCCTCGTATACCTTGGTCCAGGCTATCAGCTAACCATTGTGGGCAGCTAAATATAGACACTAATTTACCTTTTCCACTGCATACTGGTTGCCTATGCCTCTGGTTATGCGCAGCACGGCGCTTGGAACCGTCATGCTGACATTTTTTGAGGACGGAATTATTACATGGGGGTTCGGGAATCCCGCAGCGATGATGGAGCCGTCGGCCGACAGCGCCAAGTTATCGAGCGGGAGCCCTGAATGACGGTGAATACATTGTTTTATTTAGATCAAGGTCCAGATTCTTACCAGTATCAATCTCTTCAACAAGTTCTATTGTCATGTCTTGTCGTTGTTTATGTACTGTCAGCTTTCCGAAGCGGTAGTTGCCGACCAATATAGAGCCGTCTGACGCCTGCAAGATGTGAGCGTCTAGGTCCCGCATATACCGCCATCTGAGAAGTTGACTCACTCGTACGATCCCGTTGCTTGCACGGAGTAGCACAGAAGCCACTTTACAGCCTTTCTTCAGGTGGCAGTATCCAATAAAGGTATCCTTGAGCGACAGCTTTGCTGCCATAGTTCGCATCTAAATGATACATTTTTGTTAGTAGTTGGGTAGGTATCAAATCAGTCACTTACTATTCCGGTTTTAGCGCCATTGTCATTGGTAAACCAGAATTCTTCGCCGTTGGTGCCGCCAACGATGTCATTTGGCGTGATTATCACCTTGTGGTCCTCGACCGTTTGAACCCAATCCATATGGCTCGCACCTAAGTTGGTCTTGAATACCTCAATAACCGAATTCGCACCAGACGATTCTGCGTTCATGAGGGGATTAACTGGCGGCCGGTGGTTGACCAGATATATCCAAAGCTTGTTTTGATCCTTCTTGTCAACTACAACATCCATGCCGTGCAGGTTCAACCCGCGGGGTTCCGTAAAACCCCTGATGCCTAGTTTTGTGATTTTGCCAGTAGGAATGTCATAGGTAGCCACATAATCGCGGAGAGTCTGAGAACGGACTGCGGTTGCGTTGAGTGCGTCCAAGGTAGGCATCCAGATGGTCCGAGACTCGATGGTTCCAGCACAGGCTAGGTACATCATACCGGATGGGTGTATACTAATCTCTAAAGAAAAGTGGCTTTAGTAAATACGGATGTACACTTAAAAAGGTGAGCCTTTTACTTTCGCAGGCCTTGAGCTCTATATTGGGTGTGTCAAATTGAAGTCCACGGTCCTGGGTCACAAACCAACTCACCAGGGATACTTGTGCACTTTTCATGGTTCAGTGGAGAGGGTCTGTACTCTACGGTAGGTCCCCTGAGGAACAGTTGGAAGAGAGTCGCCAGCAAAGCTAGCACACCGCCCGCATATAGCCAGGTTGGTTGCGGCATGATCACGGGATGGTGGTGGAGACGAGGCGGGGTCAAGCGGAGGTATTCCTCTGCAAGCCGGCTTGTCTTATAGTCTTACCCGATGTGTCGGGACGCATGGGGACCCGAGCTATTTCGTACATTCTCGCCTCACCTCAGCCGTAAGTGCAGATTGGTCATTCATTCCTGGATCCATTATGCGAGAGCGCTCGCCTATACAAGACCAGAAGACGAGAATTCGACCCGCAACGGCTATCCGGAATAAGTGAAATATCACAGATGTCATATAGATTAGGTTGCGGCTGGCTCCTAGAAAGGTGGGTCGAACGATTTCTATCCTGGGCGTGAGATGAAATGTCATGGGACGAACGACAACCGTGGGTGAATTATTAAAACAGCATATATGCGCCTAAGGTTGTCAATAGCTTAATAGGTGCAGCAAAACTACGATATACAACATTCAAAAGGGGCTTGGTGCTGTTTCAGCGTGACGACTGGGACAGTTTATTATTGTTTAGCCGCTTTTGTCGGGATTTTGCAAACAAGCATTCGATGGGCCAGGAGACCTGGAGGGGACCACGGTAAATTGCCTGACGCAGGGACGCAGGGGATGGTGCGCACCATGAATATACAAGTTATCTTGATACATCGACGCTGTAGTCGATGCTGAACCCGACATGATCCCATCTGACTCATATATCTTGGTGATTTATAAGTGGACGTACCCATTGCATTTGGTGGCTACTCACCTTCTCTACCTTGTAGCCTTTACCGGCATTTTCGAAGATCCGGACTGCTGAAGCAGGCGAGGGCAAGTTAGCATCTTTTACCGCCTTCCCAGTGAAATGTGCAGCTCGAGGAAAGGCAGCAGCAATAACTGAACCGTCTTGGGCGAGAGCAAGATTGTCGATTGCGCGTCCTACGAACCACGCTTTGCTTAATAGTGCAGTATCGAAATAGGGATAATAATTACCTATCTTAACAACCTCCATCGGAGCAAGCGTCTTGTCTGCTCGCTGTGTGTGAATTGTGATGTACCCGCCAACACTACTTCCAACCCAGATTTTTCCCGATTTATCCTGAAGCGGGAGCGCGGTCAGGTCATGAATCTCGGCAAAAGGGCATAAAGCTCACCCGGATGATACCGTTGCTCGAGTACAACTTGTCAGCAGCAATCTTGCAGCCGGTGTCTACATGGCAATAGCCTACTGAAGTCGATCTGATGCCGAGGTACACATGTATTGTTCTCGACTGACCCAAATGGTTGCCAGATTTAGATCGAATCATACCACAGCCTCAAGGTATACACTCACCATTCCGGTCTTTGCAGCGTGGTCATTTGTAAACCAGAACTCTTTCCCGCTCGGTCCACCTAAAATGTCGTTGGGTGTAATTATAAACTTTGGATCGCTCATTGTCTCTACCCATTCAATCGAGTCCGAGCCAAGACGGGTTTTGAATATTTCAATCACCGAATCTGCGCCGGTTTCCGCAGCATTGGCCGTTGGGTCCAAAGGGGGTCGATGATTCACGAGATACATCCAGAGCAGTCCAGAATCACGCTCGTCCGGGACTACGTCCATCCCGTGAAGATTTAGTCCGCGTGTGTCTGCTAGGCCCAAGATATTCAACTTGGTAACCTTCCGAGCACGAGGCTCGTAGGTTGCGACGTAGTCCTTGGGGGAAATTTCGCGCAGAGCTGTCGCGTTTAGGTGGCCCAAAGTGGGCATCCATACTGTACGGGAAAATGGCGAGGAGGCACAAGCTAGATAGACCAAGCCAGATGAGTGGATAACGAGCTCTAGGTTGGGGTTGTTTGTTACTGGCGTTAACGAGGGGCGTCGACTCACTTTCGCAAGCTTGGAGTCCTGAGGGGTAGGGTGCGTTGTTACAGCAGATTGTATGCTCGTGAAAGGGTAAATGCTCACCTTCCACCACTTCACAGCGCTCAGTGTTGAGCGGCTCAACATTACGAAATATCCCCCCCGATTCTACCAAGGGAGCCATATAGGCTTGATACAGAGTCCCCAAGGCGAGTGCTATTACACCAAGTATAGAGGCTCTTGTTGGGGGCATGGCTGTCGTGGTCTGGGGAGGTGGCGCGGGTATCCAAGAACCGAACGCCGGTGGCTGTGCCGTCAGGGTTTTTGTCCCAAACATTGGATGACAACACATGAGGTACTTGTTGAATTCAAATAAGTCTATCGACGCGAATAATAATGCCCTTGATATTTGTTCTGGAGCCAACCATCACAGTCCCGGTGATCCTGCCTAATTATAGTCTGCGTATTTTACGATAGGGAGCACGGATTCTCTACTCCTGAATACCATGGGTCTTCTTGAGAGTCTACTCCAGGTTTTGGCCGTCCTCTGTGGTTCTGGGAAGCCGGGCGAAGGACAACAGCAACAACAGCAACCTTCTGCATGGCAGAAACCACCTCACCAGCCTCATCCTCATCCTCAGTCTCAGCCTTGGCAGCATCCTTACCCTCCTCAACAAAAACCTAGCAAACCGTATCATGCCCGCATAGACGACGTGAGTGTCATTTTCCAAGCTGCCTCAGCCTCGGTTTGAAGCATTTTTCTTCCGCAGAATGCGCAAGCCCAAGCAAATCCGCACTATCAACAACTTCGTTCACGAGCTCGTGAAGAAGGAGACGCCATGGCGAGGGCATTCGACGCATCCCATGCTGCATACGACCAAGGAGATGGCGCCGAAGCAAAGCGCCTCTCAGACGAAGGGAAACGCCACAAAGCTGAGATGGAACGGCTCGACAAGGAGGCCGGTGACTGGATATTCCAACGTATGTAGCTCACATTCAACATGCTTCCTTGACTTATCACCTTGCTTTTGTATTGCAGAGGTCAACATGGATTCTGCTCCCGACGAGCTTGATTTACACGGTGCGTGCCGTGCGTTGCGCCCTTTGTATTAGACTCATTGCTCCTGGCACAGGCCTATATGTAAAGGAAGCTGTTGCTAGGACTGAGAGCGCAGTCCTGGGTGCTCAGAGACGCGGCGACAGCCAGATAAAGATCATCGTTGGGAAAGGCTTGCACTCCCAAGGGCAGGTTGCGAAGCTCAAGCCAGCCATCGAGGGGCTTATGGTCAAGTAAGCCTCGGGGCTATGATTTCCTATTGGATCTCTTGACTGAACGTACACCTTTGCTTCAGGTACCAGCTCAATGCCCATATTGACCCTCAAAACGCTGGGGTGCTCGTAGTTCAACTTGGTGGTCGGGGCGAGCGCGGTATGGACCCCAATGAGGTCACGCGCAGGCTCGAGACTGGCGAGCAGTGTGTTGTCATGTAGACTGGGGCTTTCATTGGGTCTTCTTTGCTGAAGCGGGCGGAGTTTACTGAAAATTTGTATACCAGAGCAACTAAAATCTCAGATTATACGAACGGATGATTTGAAGAGAACTTTTGTATCATCGCCTAGCATTACTATTTATTATGGTTGTGTCCTGTGACGGATTCCCACAGTCCTCAACCAAGCGCTGCTCTCAACCACCACCATCGGGGCGTTGATTATGCCAGTACTAGTTCTTATTATCAGTGTTGTCTTCTTGTATTGGCTTCTCAAAAATCATGCCAAAAGTGTGCATGCGGCCGGCATAGACCGGAAAAGAAAGCTAGTCTCCCATCGGCCAAAAGGATCTATAGTGGTTGGATTCTTCCACCCTTACTGGTACTTGGCTTTCACTATTATGTACAATGCGAGTCTGAAGGCTCTGGCTACAGTAATTCAGGTGGAGGGGGTGAGCGAGTGCTATGGACCGCTATTGCCTACTTGCAGCGTACGGACAGCCACGTGTTCAGTGTCGTGTACACTGGAGATACAGATGCGACCAAGGAAGAGATCATTTCCAAAGTAAAAGTGAGTGTGAGCACTTCTGGTTTGCCGTTATATTGACGTCACGGCCTGTGTTAGACTCGCTTCGATATCACTTTAGATCCCGAGTCGCTGGAGTTTGTGTTTCTGCAAACACGATGGCTTGTTGAAGACTCGACTTGGCCACGGTTTACTTTGCTAGGGCAAAGCTTGGGATCCATGGGGCTCGTGTACGAGGCCGTGTGTGGTGTCATGCCAGACTTGTTCATTGGTACGTAACTTTCAAGGTAGTTCCGCTTGAAAAATTGACTTGCTGTGTTTGACCTGTAGATACGATGGGCTATGCATTTACATTTCATGCAGTGCGATGGCTCTCGCAGGGCCGTACGCCTGTATGTGAGTGCTTGTATCCATGGTCGCTGGACCAGGCTGAATTATTACGCCTTAGCTGCATATGTGCACTACCCTACTATCTCAACAGACATGCTTGCACGGGTCAAGTCCCGTGCGTCTCAATACAACAACGCAAGCGGGGTTGCAAATAGCACCGTGCGCACGTATGCTAAGCTAATGTATGCTATATCAGGCTCTTGTTTGAGCATATTTTTGACTTCAATTATCTGCAGTTATTACAATTTATTCGCAATGGCGTACTCCATGAGCTTGCACCAGGCGCAGACTATCATGGTCAACTCCTCTTGGACAAAGAGCCATGTCGACTATCTTCTTAATCACTCCTCACTCTTGCTGTCTTCTTCAGGTATGATTGTTCATTCGAGTAGTTCATTGTTGCTCACTTGTTTCTGGCGAAAGCAGGCCGAGTTTCAACGATTGTATATCCGCCGTGTGATACCAAGGCCATGAGCGCTTTCCCACTGGAAAACCGCGAGAAGATCATCATGAGCCTTGCTCAATTCAGGTATGACTAAAATGGTTACTGTTTTCTTTGGATCTAAACGTTTTGCAGGCCCGAAAAAGACCAGGCTAAACAGATCCACTCCCTCGCCCAACTGTTTGAATCCCATCCTGAACACAGGTCGCAGGGAGTACGATTAGTTCTGTTGGGTAGCAGTAGAAACGCGGCGGACGCAGAGCGGATTGTGACTCTGCAAAATCTGGTGGCGGAGCTTAAACTTGAGGTCGGGAGGGTTTTATGTAAATAGGTCGGGTGGGTTACTAACTCTGCGTCTAGGACTCGGTGGAATTTGTTGTGAACGCTTCATATGACGTCGTGCTTAGCTGGCTAGCTCGAGCGTCCATAGGGACTAACACAATGGTGGATGAGCACTTTGGCATCAACGTGGTGGAGTTCATGGTAAGCACTCTGCTTGAACGCACTTTATAACTGGCACACCGGAACTTTAGGCCGCCGGGCTCATCCCTATTGTACATGCGTCAGGAGGTCCACTAAACGATATCGTAATACCTTACAACGACGAGCCAACCGGTAGGCCGTGAACCCCTATCGCTGGAAGCAGTTAATTGATGGGTATTCGCACACTCAGGTTATCATGCAACCGACTGGAGGTCATTCGCCGATGCGTTTCATAAAGTTCTGTCACTCCCCGCCGCGGAAGTACTCTCTATGCGGCAACGTGCCCGCGCCTTGGCTGTAGAACGTTTCTCGACCGACGAATTCGAGTTGGGATGGGCACGGGGATGGGAGGCAGCGGTCCAAGGTGTCGAGTCTTACTAGGATATATGAATTTAGGTTCAGATGGCTTCTCATCAGGGCATGCTTTGGCCACGCATGTTATAGGCTGACACGTAGATTCGTGATGCATGCCGAGCCTGAATCTCCGAGATTAAGGATTTCCGTGTTTGGTCGCAACAAGCCGGAACAGGCTATTCCGGCCAACCAACTGCATGCCCCGATACTACAACCGAGAGCAGTGCATCTGGCTTCTTATTTCCAGTGCATCTCACACGGAGATAACTTAGTTGGTATGTGCTCGTTATCCGCCAGGCCCGGCGCTTGCGGGGGAACTTGCCAGTCCTTTGTTGACACCGCCACGGTTATGATTTGGGGCGGTTCATGCCGAGGCTTCCCCCGACACTAGTCGGAACTCGACTTTCTGGATTGCACTCTCTACAGAAACCGATTTCAGCGCTTGCATAGGGTGGGCGTGCGTGCTGCTCGGCGCATCTCTAGGAGCCTGGGCTTTGGAAAGCTGCCGAAATTAACGAAATATTGCTGTGGCTCTGGGCTGCGGCAGTTAACCGACGTCTCTCGGAACAAGCAATTGCGCCCTGATCTTGCGCTCTCGGACTGAGGACAATCATACTACTTGTTTTGGTAAGTCTCCTGGTTTGGTTAACTGCGATCCGCCACTGCTCGCCCCAGATCATGCCTATCTGAAGTGTTTGTGCAACTAAGGAGTCGGGTCAAACATCTTGCTGCGCTTACTGAACAACCCGAACGCCTCTGCAGTGCTGAAAGGCAGTGTGCCCACTCGGGCAACTAAGCACCAATCTTGCCCGCCTCCGGCGTACCGAAACTCCACCCGACGAATGACACCTTATCACACATCATCATTAGTATTTTGAAACTCTGATCAAGGACCACTGTTGTTGTCGTCGATCCCGCCCGAACCCAGGGCGATTACTGCGCATCTTACCCCAAAGGTATCAATTATCCATTCTTGGCACGACAGCCCGGCGTGTACCTACCGGCCACTCCACTGGTGGCGCGTCTCTCCTGGCGGTCCACCGCCGATTGCAGAGCGTTCGGTTTCATATAAATGTAGGTCCCTGGCCATCACCTCCCACCGCCATCCACAGTTGACTATCTATCGTCTTTCTTTAATATTTACTATTCATCGCCTCTGACACGACTATCATTTGACTTACTATTATACTATGTCTGATCCATCCTCGTACAATGTTCTGGTATGGGACTCTAAACACCCTGACCGCCCAACTCGCTCTCGTCATACTCAACGTTCACAAATTATGGACATCCCTCGCGTGCCTCGACAGAATCTATCTTCCAGGTCTTCGACCAGCTCCAATTCCTACACTACTGCTATGGATCCTTCCGCCAATCCCAGCCCTCAGCCAGCTCTGATCAACGAGCTTGCTCAGTTCTCAACTTGCGAAATATCCGATTCGTTGGTGAAGCTTGGGTTGACGCACAACGCGAAGGAGAACCCCGTTCAACGTGGGGGGTTCATTCCGGATATCAATATGATGTCTCCTTCTCCGAACGATATGGGGGGGCAAAACACAAAAATATGTGGGTTTGCCTACACCGTCAAGTGAGTAAAACTGCTGCGTTGGTTAGCCCATCCTAATTCCGCATGGTTCGGGTCAGGATGGTTCGCGGCGATGACCTGTACGCTCCGAAGCCCGCACAGCACTTCATTGACGCTGCTCCGCCGGGATGTGTAGCAGTCATTTCTGTCCCGCCTAGTGAGTACCGCTTGCTCCATTGCCATACAAACCTTCCCCTGACACTCCGAAGACATCAAATCCGCCGCTTGGGGAGGTCTCATGACTGCTGGCGCTCAGGTCCGGGGCGTTCGCGGAGTAGTTATTGATGGCCGCGCCCGCGATCTTGTGGAACACCGCGCAGCAGGCTTCGCTGTCTTTTCCCGGGGAGGATCCACATTAGGTATGTAAAATCCACCTGATTCTGAAAAGTTTAGGCCTAATAGCGCGCGTGTAATATAGGCCAATCGCCCTTCACACGCCCATCGGAATTGAATGTTCCTATCACTATCTTACCACGCCCAGACTTCGAAACGTGCTATGAGAATACCTTTGCGGCAGTGGAGATCCATCCTGGGGACATAATCGTAGCCGATATCGATGGCGTTGTCTGTGTACCCCCTGAGCTGCTAGAAAACGTCGTCGATGGATGTAGGTACTCGAAAGCGGTCGATGAGAAGTGCATGATTGATATACAAAGTGGCCGTAGCATCCAAGAGGTGGGGGACTAGTTGAACAGGATGGCACAGATATTGACTACTATATGCGTTGTAGACCTTCCAGCATTGGAGGAAGTCGAGCAAGAAGTAAGGGACGGACTAATTTTTGCTTTGTATTTATACTTGTTTGGAGTTTCGGTATTTATTGGGTGGCTCCGGCCGGAGTCACGTGTTCATCGCTCTTTAGTGCTCAATCCTGATGTTACCTCGATTTCGTCCTCTCCACGCCAATACTCTACGTATCACACGGTGCAGGTCTGCTCTTGACCGTAGCTTTCAACACGGATCGCCTGGGTGCCATCGGTTCTCCACCAGTAAACAACAATGTTCTCCCGCTGCTGCCGCACTCGCGAAGGAAATGTCAAAAAGACCTACTGAGACGACAGTTTCCCCTCGAGTTGCAGCTAGGAATGTCCTAAAATCTGTGCTCGAGCTTGTGCCTCGTACCTTGTCTTCTGAACTCCGGCAAATTTGGGAGCAACGTGCTAGGGATGCTTTCGACGACCTTGAATCTGGAAAGAGTCGGCCGACGAGGATTGCCAGTACGTGTATCTCAACTAGCCATGGGATTCTATATGGATTGACACCTCGCAGTATGGGGAGATGAAGTATCTGGTGCTTCTGAGATTGTTACAAGTTTATTAGACGACCCACTCTCAAACGACCTAGATCAACGAAATATGATCCATCAGAGGTGGGCGGTGGATGTGCTCCGCAATGCTACCATTCAGATAAGGCAAGTTGACTATTACTTTAACTTGTAGGTACAATATATAACGCTTCTTTAGAGCAAATGGCGCAGCATCTCGCGACGGCCCTACTTTAAATATCAAATCGAGCTGGCTTCAAAACCTGAATGCAGAGATTGTAGAATGCCGAGGCGAGTAGTTTGTCCGCGTGTACTGAGTAAATCGTTGTTGAAGTTTACAACGCCAGGTACCAACGCCTTTGCCACACTACTCGCCAGCGACCATATCATCTTTGTCACCGACAACATTAGGCTACTTTCTGCGCCGGGGCTACAAGATCTTCTACAGGATCTTTTATATGCGCCTTCCGTCCATATTATTGTCGCAGAGCGTGCGCCTGGCATACCCTATTCCCTGGGCAATATTGGCAACATTACTCCGACCCTAGTCAAACCCGATTACGCTGTTCGGGGCCTGGACGCATTTATCAAGGGCGATATCAACCGGTATCAAACGCTGCTCATGGAGTCCAAAATACCTCAACTTGCCCAACAAATCTCTAAACGGTGCTCTGAGTCTGATATACCTTCTTCTACTTCGTCATCCGCCTCCGTATCAGCCGTGAAAACTGCGACCCATACTGCACGGGCGACATTGGCAGCTTGTGGGACTGCAATCGCCGACGCGGCGACCGTGCTCTCTAGCGCAACATCTCCTCTAACGCCTTTCAAATCCGAAGTGGCAGCCGTTTATCCAGCTGCCTACCAATCAACACTCCGAGGAACTACCACAGTTCGTGAAGGCGTTGCGGCCGCCGAGCAGCGGCTACATGCGGCGTTTGCTCGTCTGCCGTGGTATTCTTTATGGTGGCGCGCAGATGATGTCTCAGCCACGCTCAGCGAAGCGATTTCCTGGGGCTCCCTGGGTACTCAACTCGCATTTCACGCCGGACGTCTTTCAAGCATTCGCCAACAACTCCACCTCAAGGCTGTAGCTCTTGTTGCTCCGTCGCCAGTTTTAAGCAACAAGCTCGCCCAAATTGAATCTCGAACTCCAGTTGGGCCAGATGCATTATCTGCACCCTTGGCACAACGCACGCTGCAGCTCCTAGCGCCCGGAGGTCCTGTAGAGGAGGTCCATCGGAAAGCACAAGGGACAGTTATGACGGTGGCCGTCAGTGTCTTGGGTAGCGGTGTGGTCGCAACCGGGTTGTTCCTGGCCGGAAGTGCTGGCGCAGGGACAGCTGCGGGTTTAGGGCTATTAGGGAGCGTGGGCTCGGTTCGGTGGATGCAGAGCGTGTGGGCACGCGCAGAGAAGCGGTGGTGGGCAGACTGGGTAAGGGTATGTGCCGGGTTGGAAAGGGATTGTGAAGTGAGCGGCTCTTTCACCCCCTTGTTTAGTGCTAACCCCATCCGATTTTCTTGCGCGCCAAGGTTACACTGAAGGAGGTGGTGCGCGAGCGTGTGACTGCCTCTGCGGTCGCGGGGATCGAGGGTATGGAAGCAATCGTCGAGCGGCGAGCAGAGATTACTTCTGCTCTCAAGAGTGAAGCTTCAGGCTTGGAGCAACAACTAGCAGCTTTAGAACGACGTTTACAATGAGTCTTTTGTAACCTCCGTTTGAACTTGAATTAGCACTAAGTTAAATATTGTCAGATATTATTTGCATTGATTTGCATTGCACTCATGCCGCTTCACGATGTAATTGCGCTACTCTTTCCGCTGATCTGTTGGGGAAAGGGCCCTGAGGCTCGTCGTGCAATCCGCGCGGAGCATGTACCAAGCGCCCATGTACCCCGGGGATCACACTTCTGCCGAATCAAGCGCCCGCCATCCTATTTCACCAGCACAGCCCAGCATCGTTGAACCACCGCCAACGTTGCCCGGGAGAACATAAAAAGCTCGTAGAACTGTGCGCGTAGCACCCACCTCCGGATTATCGACCCCTCAAGCTTTCCCGTCGTCTAACCGACTGCATATACTCACTGGGCGACATTGTTCCCGTACCCACAGCTGCCATCGCCAACTATGTCTGGAAAGCCCGCGGCTAAGTCTACCCCTCCTGCTGAAGGACCTATCTACTTCTGGAAGCCCGAACAAGAACATGGGTATCTTAGCCCATGGTACTATACACAGTTCAAGTCGACCGAGGCGAACGGTAGCACCTTTACTTACCACACTGCCGAACAGTGAGTAGCCACAGGGCTTACAGAGCGCATCTTTTTGAGCATTTGATAGGTACATGATCCATCGCAAAGGTTTACTATTTGCCCCCAACTCGAGTGTCACCCATGAAATTTTGAAGACGACCTCTCCTGCTGAAATTAGGGCTCTGGGTCGAAAGGTTTGTTCTCAAAACTTCCAATGGATCGAGGGCTTATCCAAGTTCATCCGATAGGTGCCGAACTTTGACGAAGCAGCATGGAGCAAGCAAAAGCTGAGCGTTGTTACGATGGGAAATTTCCTCAAGTTCAGCCAAGACCCAGGGCTGAAGGGGTTACTTCTGGGCACGGGGTCGCGTGACCTAATCGAAGCAAACCCATACGACCGCCTCTGGGGCATTGGTTACGATGCCAAGGACGCTTCTGCCAACCGTGCACGATGGGGCGAGAATCTTTTGGGGAGGGCGTTGGTGAACGTCCGCAAAGCTATCAAAGCAGGAGGACACCCAGAGGTCATTCGTCCGACTGTTACGTTTGACAGTACGGTATATTTTAACAAGCCAGAGCAAGATTACGGCTTCTTGAGCCAGTGGCATGTCTCCCGCTTCACTTCCAGTCGGTTCACCTATCACACGGTCCAGCAGTGAGTCATTAGCCCTCAATTGTTTCCCACTCTTGCTTCATTTTCTGGTCACACAGATACCTGGCTCACCGCAAAGGGCTTTTGTTTGCGCCGAACTCGTCTTACACCGCGGCCATCCTCGAGACCACCAACCCCAGCGCATTGCTAAAGTTAAGCAACCAGATACCGAACTTTAATGAAGCAGTCTGGCTGCGCGAAAAAATACGCCTACTCATGACCGCCAACTGGTTGAGATTTACCCAAGATTCGGGGATGAAAGGACGGTTGCTCGCCACAAAATCGAGGGAGCTGGTCGATGCAGATGCGCACGACAGGCATCTTGGCGTAGGGTTTGATGCGGGTTCTGCACCTATAAATCGAGCAAAGTGGGGTTCGAACCTACATGGAAAGGTGCTAATGCAAGTGAGGAAGCTGATAGCTGATGCGGAGGCGACGCTGATGCTGGCGGCGGACAAGCTGAGGGTATAATATTCGAATATTTGGTTCTGTGTACAAACACGAATAACAAACTCAATGCGCTCCTGGTTGAGCTTTGGCTCGCTCCCAATCTGCAACACCTAAAACATATCAATCACCAGCCAAGTGTATGGGAGATGGGTCTCACCTCAGGCCTCGGCATGCTATTTACAACCGCATACCTAAACACCATATACGCTCTTGCATCCTGGGCGCCATTCCAGTTCGAGCAGAGCGTATTGGGGTTTGTGCCGCGAATAAGGTGAGGCCAGTAGCCACGGACAATCTACAATCTAACATTTCATACGCGAGACGGGAGAAAAGAGGGTAGGTATGACACACCTTGGTCCACGCCTTGACAAGTGGGCTCTTGATCTTGCTCAAGAACTTGGGGTTCTTCGGAGAGTTGTTCAGTGTCAGGCCTTGAGTTCCAGCTCCTCTCCCTCCTACATCCAGGGTCAGAACATACGGGGAAACAACACGAGGACAGGAGGCGCGCACAAAATCCTCGGAAATGAATTTCACGATCATTTCAATAGTAACATTCGACTGCGGTTCGAGGGCGTTGAAATCCGAGAGGACCTTTGAGCGTCAAAGGCGGTGGGCTTGTTGACAAATGTCTTGGAACCAAATTAACAGATTGGAGCAACTGCCAGCGGTCGAGTTAGTATAGAGTAGAAGATGCAAGAACACGGGACGTACTTGGCCAGCGCATAATATCTCACTCGGGCACCAAGCCTGCTTTGGTGGGAGAGTGGCCTGGCTCGGAAGCGGCTGGTCGAGAGGCCTGGAACGCAATCTGAAAGCGCCCCAGAGAGCGCCCAGGAGAATCATGAGTGATCTCCGGCCGTGGACCACTCCCAAAAATACCCAGAAAGAAACATGCTCCACTCGACACACGGAATGACTTGGCGGCCCTGCAGATGAAGCACTGCTCACGTTGACTCGCGCATGCGCCTATTTTTGGGCAACAGTTATAAACTGCGTCTGCAAGTTTAAACCGTCAACCAAACGCACCTTTTCAACCCCTAGCCTACCTGAAAAGTCCTCGGCAATGTCAAAAAGACCACGTCCCAATAATAAAAAGGCTCCAGCTGCAGGGTCGTCGGGCTCTTCGCAACCACAAGAAACCAAGGTTTCCGATCCAAACACGGTGTATTTCTGGAAGCCTGAGGAAGAGCATGGGTATCTTGGCCAGTGGTATCCCTCGGTTTTCGTATCTGCCGAGTCTGACGGGTCAACGTCATTTACCTACGAAAATGCAGAACAGTGAGTTGCACATCGATAGCCAGCCTTTGAGACCTAAAATCCCTTGCCAGATTCATGATGCATCGCAAAGGCTTGCTTTTCGCACCCGACTCGCCTGTCACTGCAGCAATATTGAAAATAACGGACCCTCGTGATATCCGAACGCTTGGACGAAAAATCCCAAATTTCGACGATGGTGTCTGGAAGCACGAGCGAATGAACATCGTTGTTCAAGGCACATATCTCAAGTTTATGCAAAATGGAGATTTGAAGGCTCAGTTGCTGGCAACGGGGGACAAGGAGCTTGTCGAGGCAAGCCCGAGGGACAGAATTTGGGGAGTGGGATTTGGAGCAAAGCAAGCACCAATGAAACGAGCCCAGTGGGGAACGAATTTGCTGGGGAAGGCGCTAATGGAAGTGCGGGAAAGAATTAGGCAGGAGGGAGAAAGCTCCGAGGTGGATGGTAAATAGCATTGTATTCGATTTTGGACAGTACGTACATGCAAAGCGATTCATGAGTCAACATGGTCAATAAAAAAAGAAGAGGTCGTCAAGTAAGAGATATTATATCACAGCTCAAGCACAAATTCGCCATCAAACGCAAGTTGATCGGCAACCAGAGCTTCTACGACATGTGTCTCAAGCGGCGAACGTTGAGCAGGCTTAGTTTGTTCAGCCTTGGGGACCATTATCTTTCCAGCGGCGCGAGTCGTGCCTTCCCCTGGGCGTATCCCAGGTGCTGTACCTGGACGGCGGAGTAGTCGTTTGGTAGTTTCGGCGGATGCAGTTCGAGAGAGTTTCGGAGGGACTGTTGACGGAGGGCGAGTGTTTGCAGCGGAAACAGAACGGTTTGATATAACAGAAACAGGCCGAACCGTAGGCCTAGCAGCTCCAGAAGAAGAAACGGTTCGAACAGCTGCAACAGACGCTGGCCGGGTGTGGGGTGCACTCTTCGGTCCCTTGCCACTCACAACAGTCGTAGATCGGCCACGAGTATCCAGTGGCTTGAGGGTCTGAGCTGCGAATTTACGAGGCGGGAAAGGATTATCCTCGGCTGGTGTGGCGAGTTAGCATAACCCAAGATGCCGAGCTTGCCTACTCACGAGGATCCAACATGCTAAGATCGTGGAACGAGGGGTCGTTAACGCACGAATCTACTACCTCGCCATCACGAATAGCACTGAGAACATCGACCTCATCTTTTGGCCAGTGAGAATAAGTCAACGAGCGCACAGCCCGGCCAAAGGCTTGCATATCAGGCATGTCGAACATGGGCTGATATTCTGGGACTAAACTCACGCAAGTCAGAATATTAGCCAGAGTGAGGTGATGAACTCACTGATGGCAGTAGGAGGCATGTACTCCAGCTCATCATCATCCTCGAATTCGACACCTTCAACTCTGATACTGTTTGACGCTTCAACATTATTGTCCATGTCCGGGCCAGGATCCACATCGCCAACGTCCCAGTAGGCGCGCCGACCGCGAGCATCAGGTGTCTTGAATTCGCGAATAACAGAGTTAGGTGCACGTATACTGAGACGCCCGGCACTAGGTCTCCTGGCCGTCTGCTGAGGTGCGCCGTCTGTGGCTTGGGGCTGGGTGGGAGCAAAGAGCGGTTTCGCGGAGGGTTTTTGTGCCGAACCAGCGACAGGAGTCATGATAGAGACGGCTTTGCGCGACTTGGGGTGGGGAGTTTTGTTCGTTTTATCCAACAATGCAAAGGCACGACTGATTGACTGAGTTTGTTGAGCGTCGACCTTGCCGCCCTTGAACAAGCGTTGGGGCTCTGGACCAAAACATTATTTGGTCGTCACCCAACCAGCCAGCTGTCTACTCACCAAACTGACCAAGATCATTGTACCCCGGCGTATTGAGGACATTCTTGGACGTCCTCTCCTGGCCTTTCCCAGTCAGCGCTGTCTGCGCCCCGCCCCGACCCCCTGGATTCTCCTTTCTAAGATTTGCGCCTGCGCGCCCAGGAGTCTTTGCCGGAAACCCGCGACCCCCAGTGTTGACATCGTCGTGGAAGCGCGTGCTCAGCATCGAGCTTAACTTGAGAGAGGTGATGGATGTTGGTGGAGAAGCGGGAGATGTTTGCCCTTCGAACTGAGGCTTGGACTAAAACAGGGTCCAGCGTGCCTATTATGCCGCAAATAACACCAAACATGGTGAAATTAATGCAGTTGACGCAGTCGAATGAATACAAAATGGCTACAATTGTGTGTAATAAAAATGTAATAAAAACCATTGCTTTCACGCTATTTCAACGTCGTTCCTTGGCGCAAGGACTCTTCTATCCTGTTCCTGGCCGAGTATTCGTTCCTGGCACGGGAGGAGCCTACGAGGCGTAAGTCTATTAGCTCGACAAGTTGCCCGGTGATCCATAAACCCACGGAAGAGACTCCGATTTCCATCTCATGCTCGGACTTTATCAGGAAGAGCTGGGCAATTTGATGCTGGATCGTCTTGCGCTCGTCACGAAGTCGACTGACTTCATCCGTCAGCGCAAAAGCTTCACGCGTGAGTTGTTTCTTGAACTCTTCAACGTGCACTATGTGCTAGTGTGATTAATTTGAAGATAAAAATTACAAGGTATGTTTACTTACCTTGGATATTCATCGAGGTAGCTTGCGACATCGCCTCGACAAACCTGAGACGTTCCCCTCGAATATCGCTCGAAAGGTCTGAAAAAGGTTTCAGCCATGCTCAAAGGATTCAGATGTATGTTTACACTCACCGGTGGCTACCTTGCGTAGTAGCTGTTCTTGTTCTTGCCTTTGGAGCTCAATCATTTTCAGAACAGCTTCGGTAGCTGTACAAACCCGCCAATCAGGCCTCAAACAACTCGCAAAAGATTTTCAGACCCACCCATCTGCTGCTTAGCCCCCGCATTCTGCGCTTGGTCCTCATTGATAGACATTACCAGCGAATTCAATGTAGCGGCAACATCGCTCATAGCTTTCGCTTGTTCCTCGAGCGCTGCACGAACCTGCCCCAATGCGCCCTGTGAGCCAGCTTCAGCCTGACCCTCGGCAGCTGTTGGAGGGTCCAGTCCAAGATCACGCCGAAGAGCTCCAAGTCCCGCTCCAACGCTGTCCATCTGCGTCGACGCATTCATGACAAATTTCTCTAACCACACATTCAGCTCCTGTGTAAAAACCCATTTAAAATTGCTCTTGGCCGCAAGGTTCTTCAACTTACATTCGAGTATCGAACTAGCTCTGAAGTTTGTTCCGCCTGAGTTGTCCGATGCTCCGCATCTTCGCGCAACGCCGCCAGGAGCTGCATCAACTACACATTCAACCGAAATTAGGTTAATTTTGGACCCAGTAACCTGCAAACGCGCCTTTTCGTTGGCCTCTTGTTTCAGACTCTCCACACCCTGCTCGCCCTCGACTTTTCTGGCTCTCGCTTCCATAAAAGACTGGCACATTGCAGAAACACCATCAAGCTTCATCAACACGTCAGACATATCCGCAGGCGCAGCCCCGGGGCTCGGAGTAGTGGCGTCGTTTTGTGCTTGACCTTGTGCCCGAATCTCCTCGAGCATAGCTTGAATTCCCGACAGGTCCATTTGGGGGGCGTTCGCCAGAGCGGTGGCGATCACATCTAGCCTTTCCACGATTTCCGAGGTATCCATTTTAGGTCCGTCCATATTAGTAGCTGGGAGATCCAACGAGGATATATGCACCTTGATTTGCTCGGCAAGTTCCTCCACAAGCGTAGGATCCAGCCCCCCAGAGTCACGATTCCCAATCGTTTCAAGCTTGGCCAAAACATCCTCGTGCGCAGTTGCATCACCCAACTTGCCAACCAACTCGTCCATTGCCTCTTTCAACCTGTCCAGCTTTCCCGCCACCACAGCCTGCTCTGCTACACCCCTATCCACTCGCTCTAATGCCTCCTTTATCGCCAACATCTCCGCCCGTTCCGAGAGCTGCGTCTCCACATCCCGGACTTTCGGCATCAGCAATTGTACAGCTTGTTGCAAGCGCTCCAGGCGTCCAATCGTAGCTATGTGGCCCCGAGACGAGGCCTGCGCGCTCTCGTCCACAGCTTGGAGAATCTGGTCCTGGGGGCTAGCGACAAGCTGGCCAAGACCAGAAGCCTTGGTCGAGTGTGCAGCGTCACTTTCGCGGAGGGCCGCCGTTAGCGAGGCTATACGGTCGGAAGCTAGGCTGAACGAGGGACTGGCGCTAGCCTTTGCTGGATTTGGGACTGGTCGGATCCGATAATTCTTAGGAGGTATATTTCCTAAAATGTGAACTGGAGGGAGATCCGGTGTTGTGGGTGGCGCATCCTGAGCACGGCTGGTCAAGCGCAAGACCAGCGGAGTCATATTCCTGGTTCTTTCGTTGGCGGGTGCCGGAAACGGCCAGCTAGGTCTGAAACTCGAGTCACTGGTTTCCAATAGACTTTTTGCTCTTTCTGACGCTCGACTGCTCAGCATAGACACAGGTCGATGTTCGCCCAATCCAGACACCGTCGCACGCATGCTTAATCCAGAATCCGGCCGTGCGCCAAGTGCAGAACCCGTTCTGCCGCTCAACCCAGACCCAGGCCTACTTTGACCGCCCCTCACCTCTGCCAATGCTTCCCAATTAACCGGGCCCACCGAACCCGGCCGCACACCCCGCCCCAGCACCGAAACCCGACTAGGACTCGGGCTTGCCTGTCGCTCAAGCACCGCAAGCCGGTTCCTGACCAAACTTTGTTCGTCTAGCCGGGATATCGACGGGCTCGCAGACATGGTTCGCAAACTCCGGAGAGACACAGGCGTGGATGTGCGTCCGATTTCGCTTGGGGGCGAGGTTAGGCGAGTTGGGGCGGGCGAAGGCGTTGTTGATTTCGAACCAGATGCAGCCAGTCGTATGGTGCCCGGTCTGGGAGCGGTCGAGTCCAGCGGGAAGTCCCATGGATTCGGCAAGATAGACACAGTCCCCGAAGTAGCATCCCTAGGTATTAGGCTAATAGGCGTGGCGTTCTGTTGAGTCCCCAACGGGGGCGTCCCGCGAAGCGAAAGAGGCAGAGAAAACCCAAGTGGGATCGTGCGAATGGAAGAAGACTTGCGCGAAGGCGTGGGCAAAGATCGCACAACGGGTGAAAGAATCCCCACATCGTCTCGCTCCTCGGACTTGTCGCCTCTTGTCATCGCATCCCTACGCGCACTTCATAACTAAGGACGCATGAAACCACAATACCCAACTCGGAACTCACATCAACGCATTAACCCATTCTTTTCTTCCCCTCAAACTCCCAGCTGCGAACCTCTCAACACTCCCTCCATAGCCTCCCATCTCAAAAACATACAGTTCCCCGCCCCCTTGTTCCTCCTCGTCGAACCGAAAGCCAGCAGGGGGAACTACAAACCCAGGCGGAAGATCCTTTGCCTCGACCGAACGCACATCGTACACGTCCAACAGCGAGATCTGGAATTTGGACGAGCTTAAATAGGACAACCGGGGATTGGGTACCTGAAGAACCAGAGAGGTGGGGTAGAGCGAGACAGTGTAGGGCATCCACGGCGTGGTGGTGGTCGGTTGATTTTGCCGAATAGAGGATTGGTATAAGAGGAGCCCTGTTTTCTGGGGCTGCCAATTCACTCGGCGTTATGCACAACACCACAACTCATCAAGTGCGACTTGCCTCTAAATTCATATCTGGAACCACACTCTCGCAAACCTCCAACTTGCCAGGAGTCTCCCCGCCAAAACTCGTGCGCCTGCCTAGCTTGAGCTTGAACCCCCTGGGCAGAGCACCAAATGTACGAGAACTAGACGGCGAGATCGAGTTGCGCTTGATTGCCGGTGGTGCACCAAGGTTCCCCTTGTCTTTATCCTTGGCTTTTGCCTTTTCACCCAACAGCTGGACGAGATTCGTAAACGAGTTGCGCAACCTGCCTCGACTCCGCGCAAAGCTCGAAAAATAGGAAGACCCGTCCGGGACGCAGTGAGAGGGGGGCGCGCGAGACTTGTTGACCGTTGTTCCTTCAGAAAGGGGTATGGGGGGCAACTGCGCGTTGCGCCGAGCAATCGAAGAGTTGACCGACCCAGGTTGGGGACGCTGGAGAGAAGGCGGGGTCGACGTACGAGCAGACGAATCGCGCTGCTCGCATTGGTTGATAAGTTCTTTGGCTGAGCGTTGCCTTTGCATGAGAGGAGCTACAACGGGCAGTGTGCCGCTCCCGGTGGCAATGAGACGGACATCGTGTCCCCTCGTGGGTGTCTCTACCTGGGTCGTGGTGCCGTTTTCGGCCGACTTGGTCTGGGCAGCGGGTCGGAGTTTGGCTTGACGGGCGATAGTTCTGTCCTTGTCGGGTAGAAAGCGGCGTCCATAATCGCTTTCAGCACTATAGTACCGAGATACGGTATTGTTCCGACCTAGTCCGGATTCGTGCGGAAGGTCGTCATTGGGAGTAACAGGCGGGTAGGTGCTGGCGGAACTGGTGGTAGCAGAAGATCCACGGGTGAGGGCGGGAGGTCCAGGAGACAAGGACTTTCCAGAAGATCCATAGTCGTCGAGTGCTTGAGAACGCAAAGAGGGGGAACGAACGTTGGGATGGTATACAGGCTGGGGCGAGTAGATGGACGGCTCGGTCGACAGAGAGAGCGCTGGAGAGCGTATAGACATGATTACATTAATGAGACAAACGAGTGAGGTGGATGTTCAAAACAAGCGATAGGGGCTAATTAGGCTCCGATCGAACCAGGCCTGTGTCACGTGCTCAAATCCTGGATGTATGCGCACGTGACAGGGCCAGTCGTGCCGAATGTGTGATCCCCGCCCGCCATCTATGACCCGACGCGCGTCATCGAACTACGCAGGGCCCCGCGTCATACCCCCGGCCTTTTGGGCCAACCGTACGGCACGGTGGCGTCGCCCCCGCCTATATAAACCCCACCCAACTCGGCATACCCCCACCAACCCACCACTACCACTGCCAGATCACTACCACTATTGTATTCAACCATCATGTCTGAAGCCGGACGCCAAAGCTTTACCGACAAGGCCGGTGCCGCCCTCAAGCCCGACTCTCAGAAGACTACGTACGTCCCATGACACATCTGCCCGTTTCTCTTTACTTACGCGCCTACCACAGCACTGAGCAGGCTGGTGACCATCTCAAGGGCACCGCCGATTCAATTGCTTCGACTCTCCAGCCCAATGAGAGCAAGTCTGGTTCTCAACAGGCCGGCGATGTCGTCTCTGGCAACTCGTGAGTCGTGTGCTTGTCGTTCTAGACCCGTATCTGACTGTTGTATAGCAACGAGAACAAGGAGTCGCTCCTTCAGCAGGCCAAGGACGCTGTCGGCTTGGGCAGCAAGTAGATCTTTGCGTGCTTTCGCGGGTTTTGCAGCTTGTATTGTTGTAGCTTGCAATGAATAACTTAGACTCGACGCGTGACGTCATTGACACGGTCCGATCAATGATAACACCACCTATATCATGTCATGCCGCCAACGAGAAAATCATACATGTCACCCTATCTTACACGCTCAAATAAATACCACATCCGACGCCTACAACTCATGCGCATTGATCCACTGACTCAGTCTAACCGTCGCCCCCTGCACCGACACTCGACCTGGAACCACCCGCCCCGACACCGAAACACTGTGAGCCCAACCGACATACCCAACCTGGTTCCAGTACCAGACAAACCACGCACCCCACGAAATACCCTTGCGCACCTCTCCCTCGCGCTCCCACCCAAGCCGCTCAAAGTATGAAATTGCTTTATTCCGCGCCTTGAGCTCGACCTGCACCAGCGCGCTCCCGTCTGCGGGCCCCTTTCCCTGGTTCGTGCTCGACATGAGCAGGCTGCCGGTTACGGCTCGTATCAGGTTTTCACCAACGCCGTGTGAGCGGTAGAGCGGGTCGACTCCGACGGCGTTGATGCTGATCTCGGGTGGGAGGTGTAAGCCGTGGAATGTGATGTGTGCGGCGGAGAAGCCAATGATGAGGCTGTCTTTATTTGGGATAAAGGCGACGAATACGCGCCGGTGTGAGTGGGAGAGTTGTTGGCGGATGTGGGCGATGGTGGCCGAGGTTTTGAGAAAGTCGTGCTTTGGATCATGTGAGAGGGGCTATGTATCAACGAGCTGAAACTTACGTGCATCTCCTTGACTCGGGGGACATCTGTATATGCCGCAGATTAGTCTCGCCTTGCTCTCGAACCACAGACACTTACCAGCAGAAGCCATCGGTCGGTCTACAGCCAAAAATCAATCAGCACGCAACCGGGTTTAGAACAAACAAACATACACATCACCCGGCTTGCATCAAATCCGTCCTCTGTAAAATCCAGAGGCTCTGTCGCCGCACTCGTCGTCCCTGTAACCGACGACGAACGGGACAGCGAGTAGTCGGAGCTGCGGGGTGAAGACATGTTGTTCGGCTGGTTAGAGCGGGAGGTATCCGCTAGATGGAGCCTGGTTATATGCTGGCTCGGAGCGCCGCACTCGAGCTGAAACATCGCCGAGTTCCGACTCGCTGGCTCGGGGTTTAGACCTTCTGGGAGGGGTTGGCGGCCCGACTGAGCCTACGCCTCTAGCCGACGACAATCTATTCCAAAGCAGGCATGTGCTCTGGCTGTGATCCGGAGAATACCAAGAACAAACCTTGTAATACCAACCATTTAGAAGACGGCACACATCCCGAGAATCAAGGAAAGCTTGAAGGAAAGCGTAGATCTAGATATAACTCAATTCACCAAGAAAAACAACAAAGAAATTTACCAAAACAACGTTATCCAGACAAACGCGAGCACTCCCAGCGGTGGCCACGCACACGCCCAAAAGTCCAGAACGAGCCTCCTTGCAAATCCAGCCTCTTTACTTGGCCTACATCCACACCCTACCAGCTCGGCCAGGTTTCGCGCCGAAGACGCAAACGAGCTCCATCGCGACTGATGCCGCGCCTCGACCCATCCGCTCGACCGGCTCCGAACGCGCGGTTGGTGCTGCATCGCCGGCGCAGGGAGGCTGAACGAGTGTTCTTCGCCTCCGAGGTCAAAGAAAATTCCAGGGGTGGGCGGCGCAGTCGTCGGGGAGGGCGGGTATGAGATTTCGTGGTCCGAGTCGGGGTCCACGATCATTGGGAGGAGTATGGGCGACGAAGGGATGATAGGGCTACCTAGAGGTGACGCGGATCGACTGCGCAAGATTCGTGGGGTTGGTACGTTGAGCGATGTGCTGCGAAGGATGGGTCGCTCTTTTGGCCGCTGAGACGTTTTGAAGACGGTCGCACTGTGCTCGAGAGGCGATTGATTTCGGCCCCTGGTTGCGTTTACGTATAATAGAAGAGCGACGCTGAGAAACCCGCAGATAGCATATACGTGGGTGTATATATGCATCTGGTCTGGCAGATGGCAAGGAGTGTCTGCCATGGTTCGAGCGTACGGGCTCGATGGGTCGGGCGATACAAGCGATAACAACTGGAATCCAGGTCGCCGAATGCCCATCGCCATGGAGAATGACTTGACGCTAACTTCGCGCGGGCCCTGCCCGCTTCCGTCGCTGTGAGCATGACGTATATCACAATAATCGTGATCATCTCCACTAAAGGTCGATCTCAGCAGGTGGAGCTTAAATAGACCAAGACGGCGCACCTGAAGATCAGGATCGGCTTGACGCCGTCGATCAAGAACTGTGAGGTGTGGCGTCCAAGCAGGTTTTGATACCCCATTCCCGCACCTCGCTGGATCGAGCCCCGCTCTCGGAGTGGCCCACAACTCGCCGCGGACGAGCGAGAGAGCGGAATGTGTGAGAGCAGAATCCGAGGCCCAGGGTTACTTTCTGGAAGCAAATCGTCAGGCCCAAGAAAGTCGACACATTACACAACCAACCTTGGGCAAGTCTGTTCACAAACTCGATTGCCCCACCAGGCATACCGGCCCAGTCTTCGAACGACTCTTCCTCCTCGTAACGACGGTAGTCCTCCTCGACCAGGCCCGGCGCGTCAATGAAGACAAACGAGTGATTTGCGATGGGTACTTGGAAGTTTGTGGTGCCTCCGAAATGAGATAGGTAGCGTTGACGCGCTCGAGCGGAAAAGGCTTGTGATTTTCCGAGGCTTCATGAAGTATATGAGCGACCAACGCAATACGAAATGAGAAGACACATACCCGACGTCGTGATTTCCAACCAGATAGTACTTGGGTATGTCCTTGCTCGAGGAGAATATGTCGTTAAAGCGCGAATAATATGCATCGTACCTCGACCAAGCGTTAGCCGCACGTTGGCCGAGGATCGAACGAGTGGTACTCACTCATCATCCAGCATTCGGTACCTGCCGCCATCCATCATGTCTCCTAAAAACACTACAACATCCGGGTACAGTCGCTTGGCGGCTCGCCAGCTTTTACGAAGGTTCGAGTCGACGATGAACTGGGTTAATGTTTTAAACCATAGCCGTCGGCCGGGATACGACCTATGATCGATGACCTGGGGATCTGCAATGAGCATGACGTGGGTGGGGGTAGGTCTCCGGTTAGTCTGCCAAGACCGTTAGCATCTTTTGCGATGCACAAAAACGCGTCTAACCTTGATATCCTGGTCGGGCCAGTGGCATGAGCGCAAGCTCCAATGAAACACTCCCACTTCGAGCCATACTACCAAGCATACCCAGAAGAAGCGCAGGCCGTTTATAAAGAACGGTTTTGGGTAGCTCCTCGTCCGTCGTTTGCTACTCGTTAGGTCCCCCATAGAAACTAACGAAACCACATAGACCAGTTATGGTAGGGAATGTGCAGTCTGAAGGGCCGCCCCTAATGCCGGGCGCATGTTTACAACACACCACGCAAGCGCCCAACTGCTCCCCTCTTGTCTCCGACCACAGCTGTCTCGTTTATTTTTGTTACATCTTATTATACCCAATGGTAAGAGTCAGCTACTGCGAGTGCACACATGTCTGATTCCGCTGGCAGCCTCCTGATCTGGCTTGCGCTGTCCACGCACGAGGTGTGGTTGGGGCCGATCTGCGCAAGACGCTGGTTAAATGTGGCGCAATGTATGTCACTTGCATCATGTTGTTTCTGGTGCTGAACCATAGCTTTAGCCGTCAAATCCACTACTTTCTGAACGACCGGTCCGAGCGTGAAGGTGAGCCGTCGAGCCCATGTCAATGCTAAGCGCCTGAAAGCATTTCCTTCAGCCTTCGTCACCTTCAAGTACAAGAGTGATGCGGTATATGCGAAAACAAAACATAGCTTTGGAGATGTTCAGATCTTTGGCATCACGGACGAGTTTTGGAAGAACCGCTACGTCGAGTCGCAAAACGCCGATCCCGTCAAGTCTGGAATGCAGCAGGTCAACGACTATGACACCTTTATGCCACATGCTATTAGCCAGCCGACTCCAGCCCCTGCTGTGAGTATATTGTCTCTTGGTATAAACTTGCGCTCATGTTTGTTATCAAAGGGAGATGATTATCTGTCGGACCCTGCCGGATTTGCTATCCACGTCGAAGGCGAAGTGCACGGATCACCCACAGATTGTAAATTTACGCGGTTTGGGCCTGTGTGAGTAGTTTTGTCGTATTGTTCTGCCAACAGCACTAACACGGTGCTCAGCCGGCAGATTCTTCGATTCAATGCTACTAGCGGGAAACCTCACGGTAAGACTTCAGGTTGGAGTTGTCGAGCTCATTTGAACTAACAGACGATTAGCTTTTATTGCCTTTGAGACTCGAATTTCAGCTGCAGCTGCACGTAATGCGGGACATATTGATTCGCTGCCTATTGACGCTCTTAGCCGCTCCGAATGGATGATGAAAAAGTATCGTGAACTGATCCAGCAGGACCTCTCGTATTCCAACGGCGTGGCCCCCTCTGCTCGCTATCTCGAACAAGGACAAAGCCCACCTGGGAGCCCTCATGGCGGACGTACGCCCGCCGTGGTTTATGAACGAAACTCATGGACAAGAGATGGTGACTCCGGACGTCAACCGCGCCCGCCTCCTCCATCTTATCCACCTCGTCCTCGAGGACCAGATTCTCCTCCTAGGCTTGGCCCAGCTCGACATGAACCTCCGCCAAGGCATGAGCCCCCCCGACACGAGCCACGCCATTATCCCCCTGATGATAGGGCTCTTTCAAGCGCACCACGTCCTGCCTACCGCGACGACCCGCCTCGTGTACCTGTGGACCGTGAGCCAGCACTGTATCCTTCGAATGGTTCTTCAGGCCGGGATTCAATTGGGTGGAAGGATAGTCGAGACTATCCACCGTCCGGATACGAACGGGACCGACTCTCGCCTGGATACGTAGCTGCAGATCCCCGCTATGATCCCCTCCCTAGTCGACCCCGGGACTACGACGATCGTGGTAGGCAGCCACCTCAACGCGAATCTACTCGATACTCTCCGTACCCTCAACGTTCGCCGGTAATTCCGCACTATGCATCTCGTGATCGAGTCCCTGCCTCGACTAGCTATCCGCCCCCTCTTCCGGTTGATGCTCGATTGGACGACATACCTCGCCGGGAACGAGCGCCTGGTTCGGATTCACGCCATTTAAGCAGAAGCTTGGATGGACCCGCTGCTCCATTGACCAAACCACTAAGCGCTACAGCCACGTCCGAGGAAGCGCTCAACACGCTCAAGTTTATGCGTGACATGCAATGTCAGCCCAGCCAGTACCACATCGCAGCAGAAAAGGAGCCACGTTTCGCAGATGCTGAAGCACTTGCCTTGGAAGGAATCAAAGGTTCGAGTTGTCTCCTTTTGGCGGTTTGGAGTTTGCCTCCTGGATCTTCAATCCTGGACTATGCTGCTCCGTTTCGTGTTTGGTGGGCTGGAGCTGGTGACTAAGTGCATTTTATTTCTACACAGTGGCATTGTCGACCCAGAGGCCGTCCGAGGCTGCTCCGCTCTATTTGTTCTTGGCGCGTTTGCAGGGTGAACGATTCAAAACCGAACGGAATCCCGCCCTTGTGCTTCGCTTGGCCCGGGATGTCGTAGTAAATTTGGACGAGGCCTCAGCTTTGAGTCGACAACCCCTGGAGGCCTCGATGCAGAGTCTCCGACAAGGTTTGTCCAAACTCATGCTCCCATATCAACGAGAGCTAAACTGTTGTTCCCAGAAATGTGGGCGTATACCAGGAGCCGTGCGTCTGGTAAGTCATACCTTCCAACTTGGTTTCAAAGTCAATACTCACGCTTGCCCAGATGTCGACGTGGAAATGGTCGATGTACCAAGGCCAACCGGGGAGGATCCCGATGCGCAAGTCCAGCGATTGATGGACAAGCTCCGCCGGGCGCGTGAGGATATACGGCGCATGGAGGACGATCTGGATCGCGAACGGCGCGAACGGCGGAGAATCCAAACCCAGCTCGCGGATGCACAAGACAGTCTGACTCGCACGACCCGCGCGGCAAAGAACGACATCGAGGACATGAAAAAGGCCAACGAGCGACACATGGAGCGCATCGCCGAGCTGGAGCGTGAGCTGGAGAGGAAGAGTACACCGAAACTGGCTAGTATGCCTTTCACCCCTCTGCCAGCTCAACCGAGAGCTGCGTCGGAGACTCCAGGAGAAATGAACGGGGATAGCAAGGATGGTGTGATGCAGGTTGTGAATGAAGTTTCGTGATTTAGGGGAGAAGATTTTATAATTTTGTTTTCTTGTGTCGCTATTGCTGTCTGTCGCACATCCCGTCAAGTTTATAATTCTGGATATCAAACATACTCCTCGCTCAGCTGTTTTGGAATTGGAATTTGTTTGTATGCTCGCAGCACACGTTTCGGCGCGTTATGCAGAAAAATAGAGGCGATACATTATGGTCTATACGGCCCGGGTTTGGTCCTATGTAGCTTCAAAACAAGCGCCGAAGCCACCGCCATCCGGTGTCAACGGATACAATTGACCTTCTGTTGGGCGATCAAGACCTCGAGTTCGACAACACAAAATGGGTGAGTGACGGTGGAAGTGACGGGTTTAACAGGGCTAAAGTGGTGTATTTTTGTCTCCCCTGCTGCTACAATATTTAACAGGCAAGAATACTCCTATGAGCCGCGTTCGAACGAATGAACTTATGCGCCGTTTCCACAGGTATCTCTCGTAGTTCCCGTCACAAGCGCTCTGCGACCGGTGCCCAGCGCCCCCACTACCGCAAAAAGAGAAAATTCGAGCTCGGCCGCCAGCCTGCGAGCACCAAGCTCGGCCCCAAGCGCGTGCACAGTGTCCGCGTGCGTGGTGGTAATACCAAGTTCCGTGCGCTCCGCCTGGAGGGCGGCAACTTTGCTTGGGGCTCTGAGCACACCACTCGCAAGACTCGTATCATCAGCGTCGTACGTATTTTTTATTTATTTTATTGCAGAGTGCGGTGTTTTACCCCGACGGTCGATAGGTCTACAACGCGTCGAACAATGAGCTTGTGCGCACCAACACCCTTGTGAAGGGTGCGATTATCCAGGTCGATGCTGCTCCTTTCCGTCAATGGTACGAAGCGCATGTAAGTCGTGTTCAATTTCGTTCATGGCTGGTTCTCAAAGTGTCACATTTAGTACGCCCAACAAGTGACGAAAAGGGGCGCCAAGTCGGCGGAGAAGCCTGCTGAGACTGAGGAGACGAAGAAGTCCAAGCACGTCCTTCGTAAGCTGGAGGAGCGCAAGAAGGGTATGTGTTGGTGTCTGTTTATTGTTTGTCGCGTGCTTAATTTGGGGCGACTTGTAGATGCGAAGATCGACCCCCTTCTTGAGTCCCAGTTTGCTGCTGGTCGTTTGTATGCTGCTATCTCTAGCCGACCGGGCCAGTCTGGGCGGGCCGACGGCTACGTCCTCGAGGGACGTGAACTTGAAGTAGGTCAACCGCCAAATCCGCTGGTTGGTGCTGAAATTGTGCTGGTAGTTCTACCTCAGGAAGTTGCGCACGGGCAAGCAGAAGCACGCACAGTAAACGGCAAGTTGGTATATTTGGATGGTGTGGGAGGCACCTTTGTATTGTTTTTTACTGCATGCACCACGTTTTATGCTCAATATCACTCCGTTCCTGATATGAAGTCCACATGCTTGCTCCAATCTCGGCCCGCTGTCAGCCCCTATAGATAAGTCTCCCAAGAGAGCCGAGGTGTGATGAATTATCGATGGGTATCCAGGGGTGTACATCGGGAAGAAAGGTCAGATGGTCGTCGGAGGTGCTTATTGGGCAGTAGCCGCCGATGTGATTCACCCGCTGGCGAAGGCGGAAAGTGATGGCCAGAGCGGTGCCTTGAGCGCTACGATAGCTTCGCGTGAATTTCGCATGTGGAGACAAAAGACCGTGCTCAAGCCGAAACAAGTGTGGGGCTTTGGCGTTACCTGCGGGATTACCATGCCAATTGACGTGCAATGCGCCCGGAAACGGGCGTAAATGCACAAGTTCGCAGAGTGAAAGCCGGCGTTCAAATCATCGACGTAACTGCCACACGATGATCTGATCTGGATTTCCAACTTGGACCGGTGAACTTCGCCTCCCAACATCCCGAGACACTAGACCGTTTCTCGCACCCGACCACCACCGCCTCCGCTACACCCACGTCCCTCGCCGCCGTCGCCCTGACGGCTGGCTCTTCACCACCCTCTTACGCCTTTCCTCCAACGACCATGGCGCCGAAGAAGATCGTCTGGCAGCGCACGGTTGCGACCATGCTGGCCCAGGATCTCGCCCGTGATGACGACTTTCTCAGGTGCGCATGATCGACAATTCGAGTATCCCGTTGGCTAACTCGGAGCAGCCACATCCTCATCGATACGCTTGCCCCGGATTTGCCGCTTGGGGTGCACAAAATGGACCAGACGCGCCCGCTCCCCAAGTGCGACTCGCGCCAGATTCTGATGATTGTTCGGGAGCTCGTTGTTCCTCAAATCGGCAAGGGCAAACTGCCGTCCTACAAGCTCGTGGAACCGGCCGTGGACAAGCTGCTTGCCCTCGACGCTGTTCGGCAGTATCTCAAAGGCAAAACCCAGCGCCAGATCAACTGCTTTGCGACACACGCCTCGCGGTACTTTGAGCTCTACCTACCCACCGGCCAGATCGAGATCGCGTCTACCTCGCGCTACACTTGGAAGACCGGCAAGTCGGAGCTTTGCGTCTTGGCGACTCAGCCTCTGGGAGCCATCGCCAATGGCACCCTGTGCACCGGTCCAGAGTTCAAGGGCCAGAAAATCCACGAACTCAAAGGCAGTATTGCTGATCTCACGAACAAGGAGGACGACGAACTCAGGCGCACGAGTGGGGCCGCCTCGCGCGACTTTAGTGTAATCTACAGCCACCAAAAGGGTTGTAATCAGCTGTTCCTTGGACCAGCTCGATTCGTTAACGTGAGTGGGTGGCTTGCTCGCTGGGACGTAAAAGTTGATCAACCCTCTTTCCTAGCATGATTGCAACCCCAACGCAGAACTATTTCGAGACGGCAAGTACATTACATTTCGTGTCCTGCGTCCCATCGCTGTCGGCCAAGAAATCACCGCTTCATACGGGCCGGACTATTGTGAGTTTTTTGGGCCATTTGTCTGTCTTAATGTTAACCCTTTGCGCTAGTTGGAAAGCAGAACAAGCACTGTCTGTGCGCGACCTGTGAGGATACCGGCCGGGGTGGATATGCCCCGCCTGGCACTTACCCCGAAACCAGTGATTCCGAGCGGGAGAAGGAATTTCTGAAGAAGGAAACGACTGGCTTATCGAATAAGCCGAGTACCACGGCTGGAGGATCTACTCATAGCCAGCCTCTGGATCCAGCTTTGTCCACTTTGACCAGTGCCGCCAAAACCGAGGGCGCTGCAAAAGCCCCACGCCGTTCGCTTGCCCCTCTGGTCGCTGTCCCTTCTGGTGTGGAGGATGTCGCAGAAGGCGAACAGGATGGAACCTCTTATGCCGATACCGACGGCGAAGTCATCGATATTAGCGACAGCGATGTCGAGGCAGAACCGGCTGTTATACACCTAGCGGATTCGGACGCTGACACAGACGATGGACGTGAGACGGACGATGGACCTTATGGTGTTGAGACAGACGCCCCCATGGACATTTCGGATGACTCGGACGCGGATTTCCCTCCCCAAGTCAAGATTTCCCTAAATCCTAGCTCCCCGCCTTCCTCTCCCCACCAACCTCTTGCGGATGCGTCTGTCATCGCTGCCAGGCTGCGGCTCGCTCAGTCGAATGCCACTGACACGTCTAAACTTGCTAGGCTCAAGCTCCAACTCCAAAGTCCCAATGTATCAGTCGCTCCCTCGGCGTCCCACACTCCAAGGCCAACCCTGACGCCATCATCTGCAAGCACCCCAACCCTTCCTTCGCAGCAGGAGCCTACCGTGCCTGCAGTCAAGCCTGCGCTTAGGCGGAATCGTGCCGCTGCCCTGTCTACCCCATCAGGAAGCGCTGCATCAACACCACCCCCCTCTGCCCCACCCGATTTGCCGACCAAGCGCGCATCTTCTCGGCTGAATTTACCCAAAGACAAACGAGAGCTCGTCAAAGAGCAAACAGTCACCCCACCCCTTTCCGACGAAGGGGTCTTGAAGGATGCTGCTTTGCCGCGCTCGCTACGTTCCCGGTCAGCTGCGTCTTTGGCCCCCGGTTCTGGCGCTCAGCCATCTACCCGAGTTACCCGTCGCGCATTCCTCAAACCAGCGGTACCACGCAATGCTGGTGCCGGGACGCCGGTCCCGATCGCTCCTGCAGCGTCAGTCGAGAAGAAGATTGCTCGGAAGGGCAAGGACTGCCTGGTCTGTCTGGTGCTGCTTCCCAAAGTAAGCAAGGATCGAATACGGTTCAAATGCTTTAGGTAAGTGTCTAGATCATGTATAGGGGCAAATGAACTAGGGTTGACAGCAAGCGTGGTGTGGGTCAGGTGCGATCGCCATCACGCCATCTTTGGTGTGGACTGGCCAAAGCGCTTTCTTGGGTCCATGATCCCGCTAGACGATCCTCAGGAGGAGGCTGGCTTCGAGGCTGCGGCGAGCTCGCGACATGCTGCGCTGAAGCCCCAGCGCAACAAAGCTGGCGGTAATGAGCGCAATCCTGGCAAGCGGCCGTCACCCGAGACGGACCGAGAGGACCTTGACGACGACGTGCGTTCTTCCAAACGCTCCAAGACTCACCACCTCACCAGGGCGGAGCGCGAGGCCAAGAGGCAACGTAGAAGGGAGAAGGAGGCTCGGCGCCAGGCGAGGGCGGAGAGAAAGGAGCTGAAGCGGAAGATGAAGGAGGAACGGAGGGCTATTCGGCTACGAGCTCGAGCGGCGCTCGCAGAGGTCACGAACAGGATATATCCAATGTCCGTGCCCGATAGTTTCTTATTCGCGCCTTTGCAGGAGAAGGAGAGCGACATAGCTCCTCAAGTGAACTTTACGAAGGACTTGCCGACTATCGATGTTGAGCCTGCTCACTTGGAGACGGAAATATTGGAACCTGAACCGACGACGCCGGAACTAGTGCATGAAGAAGAGGAGGAGGAGGAGGAGGAGGAAGAGAGTGACGATGACGCACCGAACCCCCTCGACGACCTTAAAATCGTGCTCGTGCCTCCTCAACAACGGTCATTCCTTGGCCAGGCGCATAAACCCAATCCCCACAGCTTTGGTCGCATTCCTCGATTTGTTTACGAAGACGACCCCCTTTTGGACATACGCAACACGCTCCACCTCGTCGACCCTGTGTTATCGGACATACCCGATGATGGCCCAGGCTCTGGAGTAGAGGTTCAAGAAGCTGAAAGCACCGCCTCTGCACCACTTAATAGCCCCGCGAGCATGGATGCTAGGCACACGCATTCCGACAGCGACTTCGACGATCCAGAGCCGCAGAGCGATCTATCCGAGGCAGACGAGATGGATTCGGAGTGGGATGACGATTACGATCCGTTCAACCCTGATGCACGAAGCGTCGCTTCACCTCCTCGCCACTCTAGTTCGCTCCCTAGCTTGCTCCCTTCACCACCTCGCTCCGTCACGCCCGACACCGATCCCGACGATTGTGTGGACAGCACCTTGCCCCTTCGTACGATGGGCATGTGGAGAAAGTGGACCCCGCTTGCCGGGGCGTATTACCGAGGGGCTTCACAAGCGTTTGAACAGGCTGTAGAGATGTTTGCGGAGGGGGATATTAGTGAGAGCGAGGATGACGATTCACAGTGGGGAAGTGCGTTGTCAGAGTTGACGATATCGGATGACGAGAAGCAGGGGAAACAGTGGGAGCAAAACCTGGCGCCGACTCCAGCCCCTCCTATGAAGCATCGGTCACCAAGGCGCACTTATACGTCCTATAACCGCTCCTTGTTGAGCACCAACCGTACTCGCCTGGTGTCTCGATGCAATGTTCCATTGGTCGAGTATACTGGGATCGACGATGAGGGAAAGGAGATCGCGCCTAGTGATCCAGCCCCCAAGCTGTTGCGCTTTGCTTCGTCTTCCTCCTGTTCCGATGATCTACTCTCGTCTAAAGAACCTCCTTGGGCACCATACGATTTGATTACTCTTCGTTTGTTCGACGCGGAAACCGACCATCCTGTTCCTCACGAGGACGAATGGTTCATCCCACTTCCAGCGATCAACATGTCCTTTTTCACCTCACGCGACCCCGATCCTCCTTCTCCAGTGCTATCACCTGAATTGCTCCTGCCTGTACGTGCACCGTCTGCTGCATCGTATCGTCCTGTGACTCCAGTGTCGATGACGGGCCCTAACAGCAAGTCTCCCACACCGTTTGTGCAGGATGCTAGGGGCTCATCGTTGCTGTCTCGAGCGCTGCGAATGGAGCAGCAGCAAAAACTCTTGAAACGATGGAGTATCGAGTCGGATGAGACGAATCCGCCAAAGGATGAGCATCTGACTGGGACAACAGTGCGTTTATCGAATTCTTTGCGACGAATATAACTGATTGTTATGTAGATGCTCGATCCGTTGCCTCGGAAAAGGCTATTGAACATGGGGGACGATTTTTTCTTGAAGGGGTCCAGGCGCTCGTTTAACCCAACCGGGACCTCTTCTCCTCGTCCCAGGAAACGAGTGCGTTCCGGACTGACATTATGAGGACCACTATGCTATTCGTCATTTATGCTTGGTACTATCATCGCTGTCTTTCCCTACATATATACTTTTGCGTGGACCGTGGCATCTCCTTTTTTTCGTTTGTTTCTATACTATCCAATAATGTACTTGCAGCTCCTGTTGTTTTTTGACATATGCCAAGCAGAGTCAAACAAAATAAAGTTGATCGGACGCGGGCCCTGGAGATGAGATACGCGCCATCACCTCGGACTTGGCCACCACCTCCACCAATAATTAACTCGACATGGCGCGCTCTCAAGCAAATGTTAAAGGCAAGCAGCGGGCGAGGGAGGCAGAGTCGGACGACGAGATGGGGGAAATCGAGTGGAGTCAAACCCAAAAGAGGACGCAGACGCAAAAGGGAAAGGGAAAGGGAAAATCGACGCAGGCGACGCAGGGTGGAGGAGACGATGATGGGCAGTTTTTAACGTACGATCCGGATATGCCTGAGGCGATGAAGAGGCAGGTCCGGGTCGAGTATAGGCAGTTGATGGAGGCTACAGCTGGTTAGTGGGGCAGGGGTTGGCAGGCATTGGCTTATGTTTGTTGGGCAGAGAACGGGAAGGATGCAAAGCGTATTAACATGGCCGAGATGGAGCAAGTCTTATCCAAGGCGAACGATGCTTTTACGCGAGGTTCGGCCGCCTTTTGTCTTTCAGGAGACCACACTGACTCCTATCTTAGTCAAGGGCCCCTCTGAGGCTATATTCGACAGCCACCTCTTGCTTAACATTGCTGCTCAAGTATCCCAAAAAGCCAAATCGCTCAAGCACGATGCGGGCGGATTCGACGATACCGATTTCGTTGCCCAACTGGTCACCTTTTTGGGTGGACGTCGGGCCGACGCGCAGCAACAACAAGAGGGGAGTGAATCCGAGGAGGAACACGACCATGGGCAATGGCTTGCGTGGAACAAGCTGACTTCGAGGGCGATGGCTTCGAGTCGAGCGGCTCCTGCGATGGACTTCATGCTTGGGCCACTGTCTGTTGAACCGAAGAAGCGACAAGCCACCCAGCGGGCGAAGCTGGACAAGAACCAAAAAGTAGAGATTCAACCGGAAGAGGTCAGTTGAAATTGGACTTTCTCGAATATTTATACTCATAAACATTATTCGTAGCTGGTTGCGGCCGACTTGAAGCGTTCGGAAAACGAGACCAGCGAGAATATCAAAACGGTACGATAGTTGAGCTTGCGGTTTGGATACGTCATCGAACCTCTCCTTAGGTTTACAAGAGACTGGAACAATGTCAGCGCATCAACTTCTTCAAGTTTATCATCAACCCACACAGTTTTGGCCAATCGGTTGAGAATATGTTCTATGTGTCGTTTATGATTCGTGACGCGAAAATCGCATTCGAGGTCGAGAACGATGAACCTATAATATGTACGTATCTGAATGTCCTCGTGTTTCCATACTCAACACTTTGCTCCACAGATGCATGCGACCCTCCCGAGCAAGCCGAGTATGCCACTGGCGAGATATCGAAGCGACAATTGGTCATGGAACTGGATGTAGCGACGTGGAAGGTACGGCGCCAGCATACAGCTCGACTAGCTACTAACTCTAGTGTGTGTAGCGTGCAATTGAAGTGTTCAACATCACAGAGTCAATTGTCCCCACCCGCGACCACTTGAAAAATCTCGAGCCAGTGGGCAAGAAGGGCTGGTATTGAGCTGTCGAACTTTGCGTTTGCGAGCGTGGCCTTCATTACTTATTTGTACATAGCTTTCCCCGATACATTACTGTACTCTAACTTGTTCACGTGTAACTGTGCAACCTTATTCAGGTGATCATGATGGCTCAGGGACCCAACCCTTCGGAGCCAGACCACTTGACCCAACACCGGCAGGGTGATTCCAACATACACTCTCATTTAAACACCGACTCCACGCTCTGCAAGCGTTTATGCCCACCTCACCTCAGTAGTACCTGCCACGCTCGTTACGATGGTCCAGCCGCGGTCCTCCCATTCGACACCTCCACTCCACCCCCACCACCAACATCACCCTGGCAATGCTGGCTACCTCTCCCCCAGGACCCTCGCTGGGACGCTTGATTCCTGGAACGATGCCATACCCAGTGCGCGGCGATCCCCAAGTCCCCTGTCTCCATCTGCGATGGGGTCGTTTGTGAACAAGGCCAAGGCCATGCTCCGCGGCAAACGAAACAGCGTCCAAGCAACTCCTGCCGAGTTTGCTTCTGGAAAGCTCGAGACACGCAGAGTTACCTCGCACTACCAGACTCGTTCGGCTATGCCCCCTCCCCAGCGTCAGGCAACCGCGCCTCTCCCGTCCCGGCGGTTGACCAAGTCCAGATCACCGTCAGTCACCCCCTTATGCATTGCTCTTTCACCTGCTGACGTTGAGCAACATCCAGTCGTCCCCCCTTGAAGAAGAGTGATGGTTCCTATGCCATGTTCGTATATATTTACCTTGCCAAGACTATCGTCTAAAGTTATACCACGTTAACAGTTCCAGTCCGATCACGTCCAACACCGAAGCGACCTACAAATATTGCGAGCTTATCGATACAGCCGACATGGCCGCTCGGGCTTCTCAGTTCTTGAGGCCAAGGCAACACCTCGTCCGATCGCCCTCTCCGCCGCAGCATTCGGACATCGAACCCCAAGGCCTCCCCACCAGACGCTTTACTTCGTCGCACTCCGTTGATCGGACATCTACGGCGCAGGATACCGATTCTCTCGTAGAAATTCTCCATGCAACCCGAGATGCGGCTAATGTCTATGGCTCTCGCCCTGTGTCGGATGTGTTTCCGCTTTCGGTCACTGCGTCGAGTTCCAGGTTTCAGGTCGAAACCACTCGTTTTGTCGGGCTCAAAGACGGGGTACTTGCGACATTCGACGGATACGAGAGCCACGAGAGCCACGAAAGCCTGACCGAGTGCCATGCTCCATTCGAGTATGATTGTCTTACGCCGACGGGGCCGCAAGACTTTACGGGCACGTCGGCTGTACAAGAACCAGGCTTTGGGGTCTCTGAAACTATCCAGGCTATCAGTAACGCTGGGATGCTGGATGGTTCAGGCACGTATGGCTCGATTACGGGCCTCGACCAGAAACTGGGGAACATCTTTGCCGCCGACGAAGGCGACTACGAGGCGGAGTTGGCGCATGAGCCCAAGGCCGGATATCCCCTTGCGCTGGCATGGCTTGGTGCGGAGGTTGGCGCTTACCCGACAAACCAGGGCGAGGACGAATGTTGCAAAGACTCCTCCAGGGACATTGTGGACGAATATCTCGGTTTCGGCGAGGATACGTTGATGTTTTCGATGTGCCCACTAGCGCAGGACAAGCCGCTAACCGCTCCAGATAGGTTACCTATACCCGCTGCACCGAACACACCCGAGCGGACAGTGAGGGACTCTAGCCGTCCCATGGGAATAGCCCAGTGTCTAGCATCAATGGCTGCTGGCGGATCTGAGGCTCTTCTTACTGCCTGGCGCGCACAACTGGACCCAACATGTGGTTTCATTTTGCTATTGGCGGACGAGCAGCGAAGTGTGGAGATTTTCACGAACAATAGCCCTACCTCGGAGCAAAGTGTTATCATCGACACAAAGCTTTATCCCTCTCCCCTGGCCCCTGTTGAGCCATTGCGAATCACCAAGCCGGTGGTGCCACGCTCCCGGTCAAAGAGCCTGCTTTCCGTGCCTGTATCAGCCTCCCCGCCAGCTTCCATACGTCGGCCGAAAACGGGCCATGCACGACGTGTTACGTCTGGCCAGTCGATATCAGTTGGCCTTTGGGAGCCAGCTTCTGCTCCACCAACGACAAACTTATTCGCTATTCTGGACCCGCACCCCATTGCGTCGAGCTCCCGTATGCTGCACGTGGAGGCGGCTGCTGAGTCTGTTGCTGCGCAGGATAATACCATGACCAAGAGGCGCCGGAATACCCGGGAGATGTTTTTCGAATCTCAGGTGGCGCATGTAATGAAGGGATCTCGTGGAGCCGGGGTAGGTGGTAGCACACGGTGTCGTTATCGAGTCCCAGCACCCTACAAGAGCCTTGAGCCGGCCCGAAGTCTCAAGCATATCGATACCAAGGGCCTCAGCTGGGGAGAAGGCGAGGAAAACTCGGCCGAATGGATCCCTGTTTCCCCCATGCCGGCCCGTCCCTCTCATGCACTCCCCAAATCTCCAGCACGACGAGCACTCTACGTATCACCCCCCAAGAGCAGCAGTTCTTCGAGGCGGACACAAAGTGGGAGCGGCATGAGCAAGTCGCCCTCGACGCGAGGCGGGATGGTCAAATCGCCCTCTGTTCGTTCGGGGTTGGCCAAGTCGGGGCTGAGGCGGGGATTGAGCGCCTTTCAGTCACGTAGCGGGCTACATGCGTCTCCGTCACAACCTCGGAATGGCGTACGAGCCCACGCGTACGGGTCGCCTTCTCGTAGGGGTCGGTTCCCCGCGTCGCCTTCGACGCGATCACTCCCTGACAGTCCGCAGAAGGTCATAGTAGTGGATGCTAGCCCCCCGTCGCGTCCGCTGCGCTCTGGCGTACGCCCAAAGAGCGAGCGACGGCAGCCTGGGTTCTGGGATGACACTGGGAAGGAGAACGTACCCGCCGAGACTCACACCGAAAGAGAGAGACAAGATACCACTGGACCCGAGAGCCCGTTACAAAGTAGGGCAGCGAAAGCTCTTCACTTGGGCTTTGGAAGTCCAGGATCTCTTAGCGACGATTACCAAGCAGCATGGTCCCACAACCCTAACGTTTCTGCTCCAGAGAGCCCGCGCAGGAGGAAACTGGATGAAAGTGATATGATGTGCACACACGCCAAGGCGCTAGTTGCCGAGATAATGAATGACGGTGCGATGGTGTGTGGTCCCGGCGCGCCCATTGTGCCTGCACGGAGCCCAGCACGCCCAAGGACATATAACCGAATTTAACTGAAGAATTCGCACCTTATTAGGTTCCCATAACTACCCTCTGGACCATTAAGCTTGTATTCTGTTTTGCTCACTGTTATTTGCATTCGCTCTTGGGATCACGATCACTCTTAGCATAGGTACTTAGTTGCATGATTGGTGTTTTCGTTGACGATTCGCTATTGCGCTTTCATTAGTTTGTATTATTGTTGTATGCGGTCGCTGTTGATTGGGCCATCTGCTTACTTCCTATGCTAGCCATTTTCTCCACGTTGATCAATCGGGATTGTGTAAAGTTTACGTCTAGAAGGCCAGTATAATGTTTAAGTGGGTTTTATTGCAAGTGTAAAACAGGGTTGGGTTGCCAGCCGTAGGCCTTTCCACCAGCCAAGACTCTAACCACCAAACTATGTGAAAGATTTGGGGGTCAGTATATAGCGAGAGACGGGCAGAGACTCACGGCCGTGAGATAAGACTCCGCAACAGTACGTGCCCTAGCGTTGAGGGAAAGCTTCATCTCGGAGATCTCCTTGTCGACGTCCTCCATGAACCTAAGCAAGGATATTAAAAAAGGACATTTACACGAAGGACTAAAGGCGTACTGAATAATAAAGTCTACGAGCTTGTGCTTGAGCATGGTTTCCGAGTGGAAATTCGTGATCAAGAACGAGATGTCGTAGCCCTAACAAACGATAACATTAATATTCGACATAGGAGCAAGGTAACAACAACAAAAGAACGCACCGGAATAGGTTTGCGCCTAAGAATCACAAAGTTTTCCGCACGCATCATCATAAAACGCGTAAACTTGTGGCACAAAATCTGCTCGATATCGTCGGCTTGCTTGATCTTGATGCTCATCCGAATAGAATTGACCGAAGGTTCGATAAACACTTGTTCAGTTTTGGACCGCGAAATGACGAGCGGGGTGAGCAAGACTTCAAGCGAGGTCCCGACCTCGACTTCGGGCTTGTTATGTCGTTCAACAACTTGGGAAGAAAAGTTCTCAAGGGTCATTGCAGCCGTTAGCGTCGCGCGGACGGCCGCGAGGTACGGCCGGAGTGCGTGAGACTATAGTTGCATGGTTAGATGACTTTAACAATGCGGAGGAGGTGCTCACCATGGCGGAGGGTGTGTCACGTGAAGCGTGGGAGGAGGCAACAGTACCAAACACCATTCGATGCTCTTGACCGTGATGGCAAGAATATCTGGAGGTGGCCGACCCCCCATGCGCAAGCCTTTCTGGATGCTCTTGGGGAATTCTATTTATCTAATGGCCCTTCATTACCTGGAAACAACTAACCTCAGCAACTCGACAAAGTCCCAACTTGTGGCTCACCATATCAAAAATCTGGGATGGTTCCTCAATGAGTAGGCTGTTGTCTTTACCGCTGAAGCCTTTTGCCCCAGGTTGTTGTATGAAACACGATCATCTTCTGTAATCTGTTAGCTTGCGTGAAACTAGTCCCGACGCGATGCGCTTGTCGCTTGTTCCTGCTTGCTCACCGGATCCTTACCCCAACATATCGCCTTGCTCTTGTCATAGCATTGATCGTGGTATCTCAAAAAGCCAAATCTCTGCTTCATTGGAACAGAACTTCATTTATCCTCTTTAAGGTATTCTTTAATCCACCTGCGAGGTTCTAGTATTTCATATTTTTTTTAAGGCACTCGTCTTCTAACAGGTAGGACCAACATCATGGGGTGTGGTGCACATCAACAACGGCCCCGAGTATACTTGCGAGATGCAGACGGAATGGAACTCCGACATCCAGTCCTCTAAGTCCCCAACCCTGCTTAGGCTCCCGGGGGACCAGGCTTTCCCTAGGTAAAACGATGGGAAAATGTAGCGAAATGGCAAAAGAACAAGCTTGGCGGGTAAACATTTTACCGCCAGCTCTTCCCATCGTTTTCCCAGGGGGAAAGCCCCAATCCCCCTAGAGAGAGCTTACCACGAACTCTGCCTCCAAACGTGTGGATAAGTCTATGGGTAGAACTCCCGTTTACCACGCAATGTGGTAGCTGTGTATGACATACATAGCTATTGTATGCAGATATGAGCACCATCCGCCCCATTATACCTCATCGATAGAGGTCCAGTTAGTTTATAAATGTGAGGCTGCGTCTCTCTTCCCGCAAAAAATCTTATCCGCTCCATGTGTACCGGCTGAATCACGAAATTCGTTGAATAATCTTGCATTAACCCACGCATACATATGATGAATTTCAATCCTTTTACCCACCTAACAATAGCGTGCACGCCCCGAGGTCCGCCCGCTCCAACCGGGACACATTCAAGGAGCGGGCGGTCCATCATGTCTTGGTTGGATCAGGGCGCTATCAAAACTAGCTCTCAGCCGGCCCGTTCCGTGCCCGAGACCTTGCTCCTGTAGTGAACACGTCACCTCCGTTTAGCGCCAAGGTTCATTTGCCTT